>JAAAKQ030475701.1:10781-22986 GCA_010016005.3 Zanna intricata | reverse complement strand
ATTCAAATCCGTATAAAATTTTTTATCTTTACTAGGACTTGAACCTTAGAACTCTCGACTTCGAAATCAGCTGATTTTCGATGTCGCGTTAACTACTAGACCAACCCGGTGGGTTATATAGTATATGTACCTATACGTAAATAAAATTACTCTACAAAATAAAAAATATAAAAAGAATATTACTTTACAATATGTCTGCAGTTGGTCCTGAAAAAAAAAATCAATATATATGTATATATAATATACACCAAAAGAAAAACCGATCGTAGCTTTATATTCTGGAGAATAGAAAAAGAAAGTATATATAGAATGAAAGAAATGGATAGAAAGAGAGAAAAGAAAAAAGATGGAGATAAAAGGAAATTTCTGGTAGACACCTCAAGTGGAAGAAGAAAATAGCGTCCAATATTTCTAGAGATACAACAGAGAGATATATCTTGAGATTCAATACATAGAGATTAGAAATAAATGGAAGTCTGAATATATGTGTATATGTGTGTATGTTCAGAGGGAGTAAATTTTGAAGGAATTGTAGACGAAAAAGAGAAAAAGGAATTGGAAGTCGGTATATAAGGGGAGACAAAAGGATGCTGAGGAGGTACTCTCTCTTTCTGTCAAAAGAAAGAGAGGAATAGAAGTAGGCAAGTAATTGGCACACTGCGGACGTCAAGAATACTAGCAACAAAACGTTGTGAGCTAGCAAGTGCTTTCCTGTCAGGCAAACTGTTCCTAGTAAAGAAAGGAGGTTGAGATGCTTCAATAAACAACTATAAAGAAAAAAATCTATTGGACCGGATAAAAATTGCTACAAATTGAAATATAATTTAGAGAGACAATAATAAATTCTATTTTTAGTCTGATAAAAAACGTAAAAAGAAGAAATATAATCTCATTACAAATTTAAAACATTAAATTACGGATTGATTGATCAATAATGAAAATAGTATGATAGAATATCAAATAGTACGTTATGTATAAGTTCCAAGTTTAGTTTATATATATATATATTTATTTTAAAATCACTTTATCATTTATATATTTTGTAATAATCAGAGGTAATGGAATGTTTATAGTATACTTGTTTTAACAGCATTAATTAAAATCAAACAATATAAATTTATACTAAGTATTATGAATACGTAGAAGCCAAATTTAACAAATATATATATATTTATTAATATAAGGTATTATAGTACACCAAATATACATATATATCGAATACAAGGTATCCTTATCTTAAACTCATTGTACTTTAAAATTAATATTGTATGTACTTAACATGAAAAGAATGAAAATATAAATAGAACATATATTGTTTCATAAAGTAAAAAGATTATGAGTGAGTACAGTCATTATGAAAATTAAAAAATAAAATAAAACAGAAATATACTGAAACTGTTAAAAAATATTGATTACTAAACTAATACAAAAATTATATAAAAACTGGTTTAAATAACCAAAATTAATTGATTAGCAATTAAAAATAAAATTTGAGCTCATTTGAATAATAGAAAGAAATTCTTTAGGTTACTTTATATCAAATGTTAAATATATCTAAACACTCAAAAAGGCTGGCAAAGTATTCCACATATGACCTTCCTCGATACGCCAGTCCAGCATAACTTGATAAAAGTATAATTTTTGTGAAATAAAGTTTAATTTTTACGAATAAAATGAAAAGTGTATGCTTCTCATTTTTGGTTCGGTCTATAAGTACCAAAGCTACTTTAATTTTAATATCCGTTAAATAAGCGATAAAAAAAAAGCAAATTAAATGAGTTAGATCAAAATTACGAAAAAAAATTATTCATAGGGTTGTGAAATGACTTGAAAAAGATTTTTCTAAAAATATTCATATTTAGGTTAATCTTAACAATGTTATCAAATAATTTTTTCTCCTTTTCTTATACCTCCTTCAATAAAAGATAATACAAGAAAATAAATTTTCAAAAATATATTTTATCATTTTAGGTCCGGGAATATAATTTTAAAGAATTGTAGAGATTTCTTGATAAAACAGTACATGAAAAATAAAACTGAAAAAATATTTAAATTGAAGAGAAGTAGAATAAAAGAACAGAAAAGATAATTTCAGTCTTAACTTTACTATGTCAAATCGAATTCAGAAATTATTTTCAGAATTTTAAATTAAATTTTCTACAAAAAAAAAGTCTAATTGACTCTTTTGATATCTCTTTCTGTTATAGAGAAAAATACTTTTAAATATTCAACAGCGCTGAGGCTCAACCTACAAATTCACTTCAACTGTTGCTGTGTTGCGACATGACTGGCTGCACCTGTCTCCGGTTACTTGACCAAAAAACATAAATTGAAAAATAATATATAAATAAGAAATGAGAAACGAAGTAGGATCACCTCCTTATAGCATTTTTCGGGTAACACTAACAATCATGCATCCGTTACGAAGGAGGATAACCGGCTATAATTACTCATTTTAAGATGGTTCTGACTATTCTGAAATCCAGATGGTAGGTCAATCAATGTTTTGATTTCTATTCTGATCATACTGTTGCCTGAAGGAATTTCTATATACTGATTGTTTTTAAAAATTAAACAGATCTAATTTTTATTTATGAGTATTCTCACAAACATGAGAAGAGCGGGGTCAAAGGGGCGGAACCCTATGATCGGCTACTTTAAGTATAAAATATTTAAATAACTGCAATTTTAATCGTTAAATCGTTATAAAGTAATAGAAATACTTAATTATTGTTTAGTAATTTACTTTAATAATCTACTGGTTAAAGTGGTTAAAGTTACTTACTTTACTGGTTACTGGTTAAAGTTAAACTGGTAGGATGTAATATTATTTCATTCGGTGATGATATTACTTTGGTGTTTAGCGGTTCTTCTTGAGAAGACATTTCCAATGTTGAAATGGGACTTATAACAGTGAAATAACGGCCTAATCATTATATTCAGACTCTAAATTACAAGAAAAGTGTATTTATTTTATCTTTTCTCTATATAAAAAAAGGACAACAGCTTGTAACAAGTAGCTGTCATAATGAAATTAGAACCATTCATCCACTTTTAAGAAAGTAATTAATCGACATATCTATTAATCAAGTACCAATCACGTGTCTCTCCTTAAAGAAAATCAAAAACTCGAACACTAAGCAATTTTCATTGACCCATACCTAAAACAGAATTCGCACATAGAAACTTGCGCCAGATCTTATAATATCTAATTATTAAATTTTATAAAATCAATGGACTGAAATAAATCAGCGGTACATAAATAAAATAAAATGCTTATGATCTTACGTCCTTTATTTTGCCATTAAAACTAATCAAGAGAAGGAATATTGAGAAAGAAGGAATTTTACTCATCGAAATTTAGAATGCGTGAATACATAAAGGAATACTACTAATATTAGCATTAGTATTCATAGACCGGTGATTATCCACAACAAAGTTCGTAGCAAGTCATAGGTAACAAGAAACCACTCGTAACCTATTCGCATCCGAAGTAACAACTGAACTTTCTAAATAGTTATTAATCTTTATATTACTGATTGTGTTAATCTTGATAATTTATTGCTTCTGGACTGAATGTTAATATTATATTTATTTTGTAATTTAATTTGTATCAATTTTTCATATTTCAACTTATAATAAAAGCAACTTTAGGTTAGTTTTATTTATACGTAAATATATTTATGTATTATTTATAAAAAAAATACAATATTTAATTTGTAGAAGTTTTATTTATTTATTACGATCTGAAAAATTACACTGTAGATTTCATCAGGTTTTTTTTTTCAAATACGTTTTACGTAATAATAAAATTATCTCCCTTAAAATTATTATATTTTTTTTCTCTTACAGTTCAGTATATTATATTATAGTAAAATGATTATTTAATCAGACCAGTGGTTTTGAAGATTTAGGTGAACAATTTTACACCTATTCAGACAGACATCTTTTCTTTATATACTATACAGAAAATGTACTGAAAACTTCAAAACTGACAAAGATATTACTCTTTGTTTGTAAGTTACTCCTAAAAAAAAGATTTTTCCTCACTCAAAAAAATTAAAAAGAGATTAGTCAAAAAGCGGAATATTTCACACATCCGTAGTTAAAATACATTTAAAAAATTTGGCAGGAATATTTATTCAATATCGATTAGATAGAGGGAATCCGTGTATCTATACAATACCTATAAATATATCTTCTATAGAAGAGATCATGTACGCTTATAGTTTTATTTTTACGATTTAAAACCCCGGCGAAGCAAAGGTATTTATTCAGATTATTCATTGAATAGTCTAATAAGAATAGAAAAAATATTAAATATATATTTTTATTTAATTGTAATTTAGTAATAGAAGAATAATTATGACTTTTCTTTTTGTAATAATAAAATAATGATAGTACTGCGACACATCTCTAAAAACTTCTACTTGCTTATCTTGTTATTTACAATTCAGTCGTGTGTGAACAACATGTTAATTAATTTGACCTAAATAAGGCAAATTATATTTATAATATTTAGTATCCTTTCAACTTTAGCTTCTCTAATTAAATTCTAAGTTATGTGTAATTATAATTGTATTTTAACTAAATGCTATACTCAAATTAATTAAAAACCCATTAAAACCTAGGTATCTTATTTAGTAAAATAAATTAAAGCAAGTATATAAGCTAGTTTAATTTTTAAAAATTATTTAGAACAAAAATAATGAGAGTTATAAATTTAAAATGATACTTATGAAGAATTTTCGTTCCTATATTAAAACCAGTAAATAATTAAAAAATGAAAGATATTTAATTAAAATCTTCATATAAAAAGAGAATTAAATCATTAAAAAAAAAAAAAAATAACGCACCCATAACTGAACAGTATATCAATATTATAATAGGAAAAATTTATATTTGAAAACATTACACACTGTCATCCCCATTAAATTCTTTTGATGAGAGATAAAACAAAAGCTTACACTAACAGATTTTACTGGATACGCTTACGTATTGGCTGGTAGGCTGCATAAGGGAGGTTTGGTGCTTCCTACAATATTATTCAGGACACGCAAATGAAGTCCTTTATCGAAAAGGGGGAAGGAGAAAGAGATAGTTCGAGAGGGAATATGATAAAGGAAAGGAAAGGGTATATACTATAGAGTACATAGAAAAGCGAGGAAGAGGAAAAGAGGGTACTACAGGACTGATTCGCGAACAGAGGGTTGTAATAGTAATAAGGAGGGTAGGCCTGTTGACAGAACTAATTCCAACAAGCGAGAGAGAAAATCGCGCGCTAGACTCAATTCAGACAGATCTCTCTCTGAATCTCTTACCCTCACACTCCCTGTTTGTAACTCAATCGTTCTATCTTTCTCTTGCTAATCTAGTGGACACTCCCTATCCCACAATCAAACAAATTCCCGCTCTCCACGAACCCTTCTAAAAACTTTCCCGTTCCAATAGCAACAACTCCATCAATATCATCCTATCGATATATATATACATACACATTTATATCGACAAAACTAATACAAAAACGATAATTAAATTCGTCTCATTTTTATTACATTATTTTAAATTGATATTTTAAGAAACTGAAATAATTTAAAATAAAATAAGTAATGTAATGAAAGTACTCAAAGAAGAACGATTTACTAATATAGAGTATTTCAATAAAACGGGGAATTTTATATAAGAAAATAATATAAGGAATTTTTTGTGGATTTATTTAAAAAAAGGTTTCCTTCATGACAACGTATCGAATTGACGTGTGTCAATAATGGCAAACTCACTCACATTTTTAAAAGGTCTATCTACACAATGGTACATACTACATATCACACGATAACCTTTCTTGCTGTGTAACTGGCTCTGGTTAACGTAAATAACATATTTCTGGGCATAATAAAGAAATATTTATTTATTCATTAGAAATGGATTCAAGTGGAGATCCACTTCATCCGACATTCCTTTTTTTCAGTCACTTTCTACTTTTAAAATGATATTTATATATTTCTCAGGGTGAGGAATCCCGACGGTAATGGTTATTTTATTTCAAATATTGATAAAAAATGTTTAAATTAAAAGGTTTTCTCTTTTTTGTGCCATTACAAAAATATAACAGTTCACCTTTATCGAATCTGAAGATTTATTTCTGCAACATAAATCGGAAAATTTATTTAAAATAAAATTTAAATAGCTATATTTTTACAGTACTAAAATTACTCTGTTGATACATTTTTAAAATCATAATTAGAAAAATAAAATTGTTGGGTTTTCTGCAACTTTATTTACCTGAAAGTACAATGGAACCCCAAAAATAGTTGTTTTTTTAGTCACTCTATATTTTGAAAATACTATTCATACATTTTGCAGAGTGAGGAATTCATATATAAAGTTAGATGGTTATAGTTCATCTAGTAAAAATTTTTTGGAGCTATTAACATAAAGTTTTCAATCTCTTTTACATAATTATCTTCAGATATAGATAGTTGTGTTATCTGTGGAAAAGTAACATGGATAGCTCAAGATTTTAGATAGGTTAAGTGATACACTTCACTGAGGCACTCCGCGTTCTACATCATGAACTGCGGACCTAAAATTTACATGTTTATTTTTACAAACTAAAATTGATTTCAGTTACTTGTTTATTTAAGTAGCTTCTCTGATAAAAAAAAGGCAGTTTTTCAGGTGAAACTAGGTTTTCCTCAATAAAAAATTTAAAACTAAATTTAATGTTTTACTGAAATCGCAAAAACAACAATTATAATGAGAATTTTTTTTCTTACCTATGGAACTTAAGTATTTTCAAGAAAAACTCTTCTGTAGACAATTTTTTTCTAAAACCATATTGAGTTTGTTAGTACTCTATACTTCACAAGAAAAGTCGATTTTTCATAATTTTTTCAAGTACTTAAGAAAATACTGACAATAACAAAATTGGTCAATACTTTTGATAATTAAGTGTCAAACCTTTCTTAAGGAAATGAGTAGCAACAGAAGTCTTAAGGAGGCTAGGGAATACTCTGTTGATGAATGATTCATTAATTATGTTAAGAATACATTAAAATTAAGAAATTTTATTTATATAATTTTTAATTATAATAAATTATTAGCTGTCATTTTAATAATCTTGTGATAAAACAGATGTTACTATGAACAGAACATACTAAAAGGTTTGGTTTTGATATTTTTGGTATCTGCTTAAGTTTGTTACTAGTAGGTAAAGAAGATGACATTAAGTGTGTTATAGTTAAGTGGAATGAAAGGAAACAGGGTAAACAAGGGTAAAATAACGTCTGGTAATTTCTCCCTTAGGGAATAGAACATCAGGTCTACTTCTTCCTCTACCTCCTGTATTCTGTCGTGTCCTGTTTGTCTATTTTGGGTTAGTAGCTTTACCGGTTTTGAAGATGATACTAGCCCAAAGACCATATAGAAAGGTACTTGATAAAAAAAAAAATCATCATTATAAAAGCCATCTTGTACCACACATACTTATGAAAAATGTTTTTCTATCTTTTACAAAGAAAACTAATAATAACGTAAAATCCAGATATTACCATATGAATTACAACTATTAAGTTATATATAAATCAATACATACGTTATATATATATGTATATTAGTTACCCTCGCGTGCCATGAAAAACCTAATTGCTAATCGATAATCTATTTAAATCTTTTTGTTCTATTGTGATGAAGCTTTACTTTTTATAGTTTTTTTTTAAATCTTACTTCATTCCACCTTATGCTGTTGATATCATACTTATTTATTCTTAATTTAGTCCTATCATATCTTTTATAATTCGATCAAAATGTCAATTATTCAGTAAATATAATTTTTTTTTTAATTGTTTTTATATGGAAACCATACTGTAAAAAATAAGTTCTCTCCTACATTTCATTTATTTATTTATTTATTTTTTCAATCTCCGGAACCACCGTCAAGTTATATCTTTAGAAGATGAGATGAATGAATTATATCGTGTGTGAAAAATGCCATTCTTGACCGGGATTCGGACCTTCCGGATGAAAGGCCGAGACGCTACAAAAAATTTCAATTATCAATTACTCGTCATTCATAAAATATGATTTACTTAAATTGAAGATGTTTTGGAAATATTTCAAAGTAAATAAACCTGCTGTAGTTAATATCAATATTAATTATTGTGTCGCAGTACCAATCAGGCAAGATGGCCGCCTTTCGTAATGACAAACATTTTTTATATTCTAATTAGGCAAAAACAGTCTCCGTTACTATCGTACGGTTACATTTCAGAACAAAGATAAGTTAAAAGAACAATAAGACAATCCATCATCAATTGGAACTGATTTGTAGGGATTTTTTTTTATGAATTCTTTAAAAGAAGTTAGAAAATACAGGATTTCTGTGTAAAAATTTGTGGAAATTCTTCAGAGTTAGAGAACACAAGCTGATAGTGTTTGTTCCACATACTAACGTAGTCTTCGTAATCAAACATGATCTTTCAGAATTATACTTTCCGCATGATCATGTGAAAAACCTTCCAAAAACCACTTTGAAAATGATCCCTAATAAGTCACATTCAAAACATATTTTAAGTAATGACGGTAAAATCTTACGATAAGGCTTCTGTTGAATATGTAGGAACATGCTGACAAAGACGTAGTTTCTTTCCTTGTCTAATTTTTGGTAACGAATGTATAACAAACGTTCTAATATAGAGAACAAAATACCTTTAACTGTGCAACATGCAGCCTGATGTGAAGATGTTTTGTATCATACCCCGCGAAAAGGAATACGGACAGTTTTTCACAAATACATACTAGTTAAAGGAATTTTTCTCAACATTTTAAGTAAATGGCTAATGCTTCAACTCGTGGAAAACACTGAAAAGCTCATTCTTGTACAAGTTCGTGGTGGTACATTACTTGCCACTGAGACGGAGCTCATCTCAAATATGCTCCATATCTTTTTACCAGAAAATATTTCTTGTTTTTTATTAAGTGCTGTTTTTTTTAATTTAAATCGGTAATCGTACCTTACGACCAGTTTTAAAGCATAATTACGTTTCAACTGGTAAATTTACCAGAAGGTTTAAAAATACTGTCTGTGCACAAATAAGCTAGATCGATGTTGGTAATAATCTACGTTTAATCCTGAGAGAAGATTTCTTAGATGTAATCGATTTTTCTAATGGTATTCATGATAATAGTCTTTAAATATGTCGTAATGTCCAAGTGTGTGAGTGTGTGTGTGTGAAGAGTTACCAATAAAACTCACGAACCATTGGGTAATATAAATTATTTTTTTACCAATATTTCTACTAAAATTATAGAATCACTTTGTTTACTTATTCAGATAACGTCATATTATATGAAAAATAATATTTAAACTATCATTATGTCATTTTTGACGTAGTAAATAGTTTGATTTAGTTTTATAGCAAATGCTACGTAATATGTACATATTTAGAGTTAAATATTTTTTTAAATACGTCTTATTTTCATACAATTCCTTCATGCCATATAAAATGAAAGAAAAACAGATTTTTTTAGTTATAAAGAGCGGTCATCAAGATATAATGACATTAGCTCGGTGGAAATTGGTAGCGTGTGAAAAAATATCAAGCCTGACTGGGTTTCGAAGCCGGACCGCCGCACGAAATGCCCAGGCGCTATATATTCAGCCAGGGAGGTCAGCACACCTCCAATATTTAAAATTTGTTCTCATTATTTTAATTTATTACTGTTTTACTAATTTAATTCTTGTCTGTAATATAACTGAAGACCCTTTTTTTTTTCTTCTTTTTTTTTTGTGTCCGGAGGTGAAGGAAATGTCATTTACGCACGCCACTATGGGTGTGTCGGACTCGGGCTCAGGCTAGCAACCAGTCTAACAGGTTCTGCTAAGGTGTTGTTAGGCAAAATATAACCTGCCCCATACCGACTAAACCTCCCTCTCCGAGGAACTCATCCGTCCCGAGACCGGACCCGCAATTAAGCATAACACAGTCTCGGGGGGAATGTTCCGATGGTTCACGGAAGCTCTCTTCTAGTCATTCTCCTACTAGGGATCTTGAACAAAATAATACAACAAAAGAAAAAAATAAAAACACAACCAAGCAACACTTAAATCGAGATAATCCCTCGTACACTCATGTCCAACTATAAAAACCTCCATACTTACACACATCCACTCCAATCTTTTTTTTTTTTTTTTTTTTTTTTTTGTCAGGTGTCTGTTTGTGTGTGTAAGAGTAATTGTGTGTGCTATTGTTTTATATATATTTATATATTTTTTTTTGTGTAAAAAAAAAACGAACTGAGGATCTAACTTGCACGACAGTTATTGAAACGAGGATAGCAGCTAGTAGTAAGAAAGCATTTAATAGAATGGAAAAAATATCGTGTGGAAAATTGAGCTGAGGCTTAAGAAAGAACTTGGCAAGATGTAATCTTTGAAGTAGTTTTGCTATATGGAGCTGAAACGTGAACACTAAGGAAGGTGGACAGAAGGCGAATTGAGGCATTTGAGATGTGGATAGGGTGTAGAATGATTAATGTCAGATGGCAAGATCGTGTAACGGAATGGTAAAGAATTAGAATAGAAGAAAGCAGGAGAATGTAAAATGTAATTGGCAGCAAGAAAAAAACTGGCTGGGTTATTGTATGAGAAGAGAATATTTAATGCTGGATGCAATGGAGGGTTTAGTAAATGGAAAAAAAGAAAGAGGAAGAAAAATCTTTCAAATGTTGGATTGGATAATGGAAAACGGAAAATGCGAAAAGACAAAGAGATTGGCGCAAGGTATAATAAAGCAGAGAATGGCCATGACAAGACCTGCCCTAATGGCAGAATACAGTGAACGAATTTACTGTATTTATGGGGCTATATAAAAAATCTGATGTGGACATCACATTACTTCCTTGTACGCCTATTAAATTACATATACAGTTTTTTTTTTTAAATGAAAAGAACATAAAATTTTATTTCATTAGTAATTTCTGATATTTTAATATATATATATATATTTTATTGTTATTATTGAATTATTATTCATCGTAAAAATGTTTTTACAATCAGATGTTAATTAATAAATAAATATATTTTAATTTAAAAAAAGGAGATTAAGTCTGATTCGAACCGATGTGCCTTCCCCTTTTAATACCCAAATTTTTAATTAATTAAAATTTTACTTGGTTATAACTATGAAACCAGTGAAAATAAGTTTTCTCTTATGATATATCGTAGAAAAGCTCTCAATGAGGGCTTATTACTGCACTTAAGAAAAAGTACAAAATCCAATTTTTGGGGGGATTTTCGGCTTTTTTGGACACTTTTGATTCAGTCGATTACAATAACTTCCTTTACTTCGTACAAAGAAATAAAAAAATGTAACATATATTAATGAAGCTTAATAAAATAAACAAGTTCAGTTAAACAAGACATACAAATTTATATAATATAAATTTTAGTAATGTCTACCATTTTTTTGCTTGAAACTTTTATCAAAGAACTGCTCCCTTTTGATTAAAACTTTATTTTTGGCACGTAATGGATGAATATATAATATTAAAAAATGTACCAGGATAAATAATTAAACCCAACGCCCGTGAAACAACACAATCATTTTTCTTTAGATACATTTTTTTTTTTTCTAAAGAGATATAATTTGAAAATATATATTAGGAAACCTAATATAAATATTAGACATTTATAATTATATATATTTTATAATATATTATAAAATATAATATAAATACAAAATATTATAAAATGTATCATATAATTAGAAAAAACTTCAACCTAAGACAATTAAAGCAAATTGTACAGACTCTTTTTAATGTTTGCAATTACCGAATCATATTTTAATGATGAAAGATAGAAAAATCAAATTTAGAAAATGCTCTTACCACAAAACGTTATATATTTTTTAAATCCACTCCTCCAGAATCAAAGATGAAAAGACACTAAAAAAACATCGGAATTGATAATATTGTGATATGTAATTTTAAAGGACATTGAAAAACATTTTGGGCTGTAATTCTACAAAAGTAATCTCATTTAGTATTTTTTACTACTATTTTCAAAAACAGCCTATTTTATTATTTAACTGTTGAGAAGATATTTAAGAAAGAACTAATAACCACTTTTGAGTGTGGTGTGAATGGAGATGAATGAATGAGTGAATCATTGTAGAAGCGAAGAACGAAGAAGACACAGACAAAGCCC
>JAAAKQ030475690.1:0-14357 GCA_010016005.3 Zanna intricata | reverse complement strand
GTTATTAATTCCTTTAGAAGTAGTTACAAATAGAAACATATTAACCTGTATATGCAAATGTTTGTACGGAACGTATTTGATTAATTCATACTTAATTCATTACAAGTATTTTTTATTTAGATTTTATGCTTTGGCTGCAGCTGCTGCTCTAATAAAATATATTGAATTCTCTCAGAATGTGCTCTTTTCTAAAAGATCAATTAAAGTAGAATATCAAGGAGCTGAAGATATTATGATCATTGGTATATATATATTTTTTTTTTTTTTTTGTAATAGATTTGATATTAATTATAATGAGCATCACTTAAAAATTATTTTCTATTTAAAAGTATAAGTATTGCAAAAAAATTATCTATTCTTACAATTTTTGCTGCGTAATAGTCATGAATACATTATTTAATGATTTTAAACATTTTACAATTTTAATCTAAAATTGTAAAAAATATCTATGCAAATGAATAATTATTTTACATATAACAGCGAACTACATGGATAAGTTTTACATTAAGGATTTTGGGTACTATGATCAAATAATTTTTTTTTCAATTGATTTTTTTCATATTAAATTATGTTAACAGGCTGTCATTTTTCCATAAATTTTTACTTGTAAATGAATGAAGGTTAAACCAATCGTAAATGAATTTAATCATAATTCATATAACAGGAGAGTAATTTTTAAATTTCTATACTATTTTGCATTGTTCATCACAGTTTTCAAAAATTAAAGCAAAATATCTAATTTGGTATAGAGTTTGTTCATAAATTATAATACTAGGTTTCCTTTATCTCTCTGCCCATAATTAGTTGTAAAATGCACTTTAAACTGAATATCAGTTGAAGATTTCTTAAGAAAGAAAGAATATTTTTATTGTTATTGATGTTTTTCTAAATATTGTCTAACATAACACACAGTGGTGCTAAGCAGAAAATTTATCTTTAAAATTTAACTGAATCACATTCATAATGTAGAACAGTACTAAGAAGTGCTAAATATGTAGCATTTCAAGACAGCATATAAAGAGCTATTTCACAGAGTTCATATGACATTGTAAATGACAATTCAAAGTATTTTTGGATGAAATAATGAATTTTTACCCTTCAACTATTTAAATGGTGTCATATTAACCATTAATATTTTCATATCCACGTTGCATTGATTGAACAAAAATATATATATGTTCATTAACATAAATTCAAAAGATTTTAATATGGTTTTAATATTTTAATTAGATCAACAATCTACAATGGTTGATTGTTGATTTTTGTAGAATAACTTTTGTCTTGTCTAAACTATTTTACCTTTCAAGTTCAAACTTGAAAATGTAATTACCAAGAAAAATGTTACTATTTTAACAGTGCGTAGTTAATATTGTGAAATAACATTTTTATAAAGTTAGTGAAACTGAAATAAAAATATTGACTAAATTCTCTTGCTAATATTACTAGATTGTTATTAGTTTAAAATTATATTTTATGGATTTAATACTTTTTGAATTAGGATAATTGAATCGGGGTTATATAATTATTTTGTATTTTAGATATGGAATCTGCAAAACGATTAGAATTGGTTTTATGTAACAGTGGTGGTGGATATGAACAAAGTTTACTTGGTATATTAAATCACTGTTCAACTGTTAGTGGGCGCCGTTGTCTTCGTGCTAATATATTACAGCCGCCATATAATCATCAAATTACTGAAATGCGTTTAAATTGTGTGACAGAACTCGTTGAAGATCCTAATTTACTTGCGTCCTTGAAGGTTTGTTCAAATTTATAAGTATATATATCAGTAAATCTAAAAAATTTTAATTATTGTTCATAATATAACTTTTCTTGTTTTGTTGTTAGTCATTGTTATTTACGAGTAGGTTTTTGTAACTAATTGAAAAATTTTAGGCAGACATAATTACTAATCATAATTAGTAATTATTATAAAATTCATTTGAATGAATCCTTCATTATTGTTGAGTATAGGTCTAAGTATAGGTCAAAACATTAAGTTTTGGCACCCAAAAGTGTAAGTTTTAAACTTACACTGTGTAGTCTGGTGCATAAATTGTCAATTCAAAAACCAAAAATGAAATTAAAAACAAATGGAATGGTATTTCAAGCATATATCAAAGTGAATATATATGTAGAAAAATTTTGACACTGATATATGCTTGGCATACCATTCCATTTTTGTTTTAATTTCATTTCTAGATAATTTTTTTTCTATAAATTTTTTTTTTTAATATAAATTCTAATAAAATTAATATTCTGTTAAAAAAAAATATATGAGTGACTAGAAATACTATTAACCCTTAAGATTACTTTATATTTTATAATAAAGAAGGTAATAATTTTTTTTTCAGAGAGAACTTGTTAAATTTGAAGATGTGGAACAATTATTGTGGTTGTGTTTACAGTTACCAAATTTAAATGTGATTGATAAACCTAATGAAGTGCAAATGAATTTTATCCTTCTGCTAAAGGCTACACTGGTTGCTTTACCTAACCTTATTGATTGTTTAAAAGATGCTAAAGTCTCATATTTTCAAGATTGCTTTGTGGTAATTAAGGCTTAAACAATGTTTATTATTAAAAATACTTATAAACTGTGCTTACTATTATTATTTATTCAGTTAACTGTTTTCTCTTTCTGCTAAGATTTGACTCTGGAACTTAGGACTTAATGATCCTCAGATCTTTCTGAGTATCCTTTCAATGCATTTTAAGCTTTGTTTTGGATAGTAATTTTTGCTACTAACCTTTTTTTTTTGTGCACAATCCTAAATTTGTAAGGAGTACTGTTTTATTCCAGACACTTATTCTTATTCTTGCATTACCATCTTTTTATAATAGTCTGTTTGGTACATTTGATAACTGTTTCAATATCTCATGCACAGACCAGAATTAATCCTTGTAATGTAAAATCTTATTGTTTTTATTTTATTTTCTAAGTAATCCTTTTTTCTCTGATTCGGCTCAGAAATAGATGGACCATACTTAAAATACTACAGCTTTGCTATATAAAAAAGTTTTTTTGGTGACTACTCTTAGTCACCATTAATACATGTTTTTATATTTTTTGTTTCCGAATATAATTGAAAAAACTTCCAAAAATAAAGCCACATACTTAATAAAAATAATAATAAAAATTATTATATTTTAACAGGTATAATAAATTACTGGACCAGGTTTTTTTTTTTTTAATAAATGAATTAAAATTTCAAAAAGGTTAAATATTTACACTAATAGTAAATTAATCTTGCCCTCTATTAGTTTAGCATTTCTATGTTTATATTTGTACAGTTGCTATTTTACCTTTATTAATGTTAATTATTTTTTCAAATTTCAGTATTAATTGTCCTTTGAGAATGTAACACTTTTGCAAAGCTGGATATAGTAATTTGTTATGACATTAAACATGAATATTTTTAATTATTTTTAGAAATTAATGATAAGTTCCTTCAATTTAATTTGAAAATAGCATTAGATCTAATGCTATGATCAAATGATCAAAATCAATGATCTAATGCTATTTTCAAATTAAATTGAAGCAGTGCACAGTATTTAAATTTACATTTTGGTTAGTTAGAAATACACATTCCTTTGAATTCTTTTTTCATACGTGGGAAGAAGGAAAAGTCACATTTGTTTTTCAGAAAAAAATGTTTGATGGTGAGGGCAGCACAGGCAGACTGTTGTGTCATGGTGCAAAAACCAATTACCACTCTTCTTATTACCAGGTATCTTTTTCTCGCAAATCTTTTCAATATATTCAGGTTGAAATGCTCATTCAACATCTGTTCAAGAGTAACAATTTCTCTGAACAGTCTGTTGAGATAAAAATAAAACAAATGTCTTTTAACATTTGATTAACTTGTGAATTTCTTTAGATTTCCATTGTCTTGTTTATTGCTTTGCTTCTGCTTCATTACTATAGATCTAACTTGTACCACTTGATCACAATCTTAGAAAGTGCCGATCATTTTGAAATCAGTTCTTCAGAGAACATATCAATGCGACCAGTTCAGTTTTCTAATTATCTGAGTAACCAAGGCACAGCAAAAAAAACAGCCATGTGATTTCTGAATTAAATCAAATCAAATCAAACACATTTTGCAGTAGTGTATTTCATGTTCACATCATCTGTTAAAATTCACTGTTAAAATTCATTGAAGAACTCCAAATCTCAGAAGTTGCTTAAATAGTTTGATGTTCATAAATTTATTTGCAAACTTTTTCTTATTCCTAATTGTGGAAGACCAGCTTGGTTGGTCTTCAGGATATATTTCCCTTCATTATAAATGTGAAAACTGCTTGTTGACTTATTCATTACTTAAAGCTTCCTCTTTCAAAGAATTTTGAACCATCTCTACTGCTTCAGCAACTGTTTTTCTTAAAAGGAAACAAGGTTTAATATTTCACTCATTCTGCTCTTTATGGTTATCTATTAAGAGAATTACAGAACACATTAACAACCACCTAGAGAAACCAACACAGAATGTCGCAGAACTTACTAATAATATAGAGGAATGCCACTTGGCAAACTGCCACAGAATAGATATTCTAAATATTTTTAGATTTAGTTACTAAATGATATATTTTGATCCATAATGTGTATGTTTAATGAGCAAAGTGTATATACCATAATCTGCTACATTTTGTCACTTTTATTTGTTGGCTGCTATATTTTAACATTTATTAAATAGGTTAATATTTTATATCACACTACTAATGACAATTACATAACATCATTAAGACTTTTGGGAGAAGACCTGTACCCTCTTTAAATTGTGATGATAAAGTACAATTTATAATTAGTTCACTTATTTGTCACATTTTAATTTTATTCTCGCTAAATAAAATTAGTTTGTAATTATCATACTAAATTTACAGTCGATCATAGTTTGTTTCATATTTATAAGCATAGTTGTGGTTAATGAATTATATAAAGTACTTTTCCAACATACCTAATTTTTTAATTGCCTATTTTTTCCAATATACCTAGGAAAAAGTTGGGACTTTAGAGAATATTGCTGAGTGTACCAGATTATTGGATTCTATCTTTCAGTTTAAATAAGAAAAGTGACTTTAAAAAGGCATGGTTAATCATAGACATATTTATTACAAAAATAGATTTAAAAATGAAACACTTTAAACAAAAGTAATAGAAAGCATAATGTTAAACAATGAGTATTTTTTATAAATATTAGAAAATAAACTGGAGAAATTAGATATAGTATTATGGTTTTTTTTAATCATTATATGGGCAGTTAACAATGGAATAGAGCATGAAACTGTATTGCTTGAAAATTTTTTTAAGTAGTGTTTGAATGCTTGCTTTTTCTAGACTCATTTTTTTATAAACCATTTTGAAGGATATGAAAATTCATTAATTTTTTAGGGCATTTTTTAAGGGCACATCCAGCAACTAATTTAGTTGCTGGATGGGTATGTAACACGTACCCATCAGAAACTAATATTGGTGTGCCCTTCTTTGTCACTCCAATTTTTACCACTAATTGATGCAATACATTCTCATAACTTAACTTCCTCACAATAGGCTCATATATTTCAATTTCAATCAGCAATATTATATTGCTTGAAAAAAAATTGAGTTAAAAAATAGATTCGTTCTTGTTTCTTTCTACACTGTACAATAAATTTACAGAATAATTTTATATAAATTGTAACAAAACTTTTAATCAAATCTTTTAATAAGGTGGTATGCTTTGAAGTATGCAACTATATAAATTCAGAAGTACTGTGCAGTTTTGTCAAGCTTTTGTCAAGTTTTGTCAAGTTCTACAGATTGAGGTTTTGTGTCAGACTACCAGAGAAAAAAAATCTTTTAGATTTAAGTTAAAATAATTGCTGTTTAAAAATTAGAATTATTTTCCCTTGTAATTGTAAGAACTAAAATTACTTTTTAGGTATTGAGAGACAGTCGTTACAGTACTATACTTGAAGTTGTTCATAAAAGTATAAATGAAGATGCCAGGCTAGTTAAAGGATTTATGGCATCACAGCATCAGCGTTGTTTTGCTATTAAACCAGAAGTTAATGGTTTATTGGATGTAGCTCGTAACACGTACTCAAATCTCATTGAAGAAACTCGCAGTCAGTACTTTTTTTTTTTTTAATTTTCAACAATAATAATATTTTTAAGTTTAACTTAATTATTAGTATTTGAATCTGTTTGATGTCATAAATTTTTTTTGGCTGCCTGATACATTTTGCTCCTGAAAATAGCATTGTCATTCCCAAGATAAAAAACACCACATGCAAAATAATACATGTGCACTCTTCACTGATTCTACATTATGGGATAAATAGTACTAAACTATAATAAAAAATGAGATGAAGAAATACATTTGTAGTATGTGTAATTTATTTTATATTTATCACATAAAGAAGTATATAGAGTGATCTGTAATATGTTTACACACATTTTCAAACTGACTTCATAATTTTTGTAAAAAAACAAGTTAGCATTAAGTCATTTGTTCTAAAGATTCTTTACAAAGCTATTAAATAAAATGTTACATTAATGGTTTAAATGTTTTATAAAAACAGAGAGCACATAATTTCAACGGAAAGCAACTTTAAACAGTCTCAGTGGCAGCTACCCTAGAGGTAACTATGAAGCACTACAGATGGAGCTAGGAATTGGAGACAAACCATAGGAACAGTCTTAGAAGTTATTTCAAAAGATGTAGTAAAAAATAGTGGATAAATTAAAAAAAAAAAAAAAATTAAGAAAGGAGACATTAGGTCAAATCTTTACTGTGGTAGAAAATCCTCAGTATGTAAACATATGGAACTTTCTGTAGATCAGAATTGATGAATAATTCGTATAGTATAAAGATATAGGTGATGTGATGATAAAGGCAAAAAACTTTTCTTTAAAAAATGAAGTTAATATAAATGCAGAACAGATAAGGAGTTAGAAGACAGGTTTAAGGAAAGGTGAAGAAAAAATAATATTCTAAATAAGATTTAAATCTTCTAAATAATTATAGGAAACAGATTTGCCGTATAACAAATTTAAGAAAATTTTGGGAGAAATATTTTGGGAAGCATAATATCAGATTCAATGAACAGATACTGGTAGAAAGAGAAGAGAAAGTTAATTGTTGGTAGGAATATATAGAAGGATCATTCATACAAGGAGAAATATTGACTGCCAAGTGGAATTTATGTAAGAATCAATTAGTAAATACAAGAGGCTCTAGTAAAAATACATTGTCCATATCCTTTGTATAGAAGACTGGAGTAAAGAAAATTGTGGATCAATCTGAAATTATTCTGGCATATGTTCTTTTGTGTTTTTTTATGTAATACTTGAATTATTGTAAATATATTGGATGATACTGAAGAAGATTAATGATTATCAAAGGGAAGGAAGAATCATGGAATGTTGAATATTTTAGGCATATCCTATTGGTAGAAAATGTAATTCTGTTTTCATGATTTAAAAAAAATATTCAACATATTCAAGATATCATTGCTTCTGTTAGGATTACTTTACATCTTTTAGTGGAAGTCAGTGTGAATTATTCAGTTTTCTAATTGCTATGTTTTGTTTTGCATTTTGTTATAGATAAAGTTATTGAATTGTCTAAAGAATACAACTTACCTTTGAAAATGGGTTCTTCAAACAGTAAAGGGATGCACATTCAAATTAGCCTTATGCAGAATAGATCTTTTAATGTGAAAGATCTCCCTCCATTGTTTATTCAGGTAATGTTTTATTAGAGCTTAATTTTTTGCTGAATAAAAGATTTTAAATCTAAAATCTCTATCCACAGATGTTACTGTTATTTATTCAACATAGATCTTTAGGTTTTATCACTTGTTAGCCAGTCACTGTTTACAGTACATATATTTCACCTGAACTCATAGAAAATCAATCCATTTTTGTTTAGTCTTTTTTTTTTTAGTCTTTTTTTTTAGTCTTAATAGAAACTGTTCTCTCTGAGTTTGTCTCAAATGCAGCTTATGGTAAGACTAACAGGTTTATGTTTCTGTAATGAAGGCAGATAGTAGAGACTTCAATAAAAATCTATCCTTCCTCAAAAATTATTAAACATTCAGTAATTTGGAAAAATTGCACTTAGTTTTAAATTCTTTGGTTGGGGAAGGAATAAAAATGTGAATTGGTAAAAGCTTTTTATGGTAATATTAAGCACTACAATTACAAGATGAACTTATATAATTATATAAATTATAATTATAATTATAATAATAATAATAATAATAAAAATAATGATGATGATAATAATAATAATAATAATATAATAATGTTTAATAACATTACTTCATAATTGAAGTATTATGAGGGTCCTTTTTTTATTAACAGTAATGTTTGTATTTTCGCTTTATTAATTTTTGAATGCAGTTCCTTTTTTCATCAGTAACTTTAATGTATTTGCTTATGTAGTTAGGATTAGTATAGTTATGTAGTTAGCTAATTGAAATAGTTTTTATTGAAATTAATCTTGTTACAGAAGAATTATTGTCTTTACATATTAGGCTGGACTTTGCGACCTGTTTGACTACAAAGTATTACCTATTATTTTTTTGGTAACCTTTTTAATTTAAGGTTACTTTGCTTTTTTTGCCCACTCTGATTTGTAGCCTTTTTTTTTTTTTTTTGAAATAGAATTCATCTCACATTTTTTTTTTGTAGGGATTCAAATACACAATAAAAAATATCTATTAAAACAAGTTTTTTTGAAAATTAATGAATCTTTTATTTCACCACTAAAAAAGTACTTTGCAAAAAGGTCATTATGGATAATTTTATTAGACAAATATTTAATGCGTACTGCAGTTTTTAATTTTTAAATACTAATTTAAAGCATATGATGTCTGAAAATTTCAACTTTTAAAACTTGTGCTGTATATTTGTAACAGAAAATATTATCATTGGAAAAACCCCTAGATGTGTTTGTTATATATACACAGAGTAGTATAGCTACTGTAAACTGAAATCTTTTATTTTGTGTACTGTCCATCAATTACACCAGATAGGGGCATATGTTTTCTTAATCATGTTATTGTATTGTTATTATTATATGTTATTGTAATAACATATATATATATTATTTTTTTTTATAAAAGAATGATACTGTGTGGTTACCTGAAATATAAAATGTAGATAACCATTTTAGGACAGGAAATGCATATATTAAAAAATGTAAATGTAAATGAAAATGTAAATGTAGATATTGAATGACTATATCTTGCTGTTATTAGGTGAATCGTGTCAGTAAAAACCTGATCACATGCACAACTGAAGATATTCTAATATTAAATCAGCGCATGAAACATGCTTTACGGGAAATACAGTTGATGAGTAATGTGTAAGTTATAATATTGTCATGTTTTACTTGTTAATAAATTTTGTGTTGCTAATTATAAATAAGTTATTATTAATTTCACCAATTTTTTTAATTATTTCACTGTTCCAGTGAATATAGGTAAAATAGATATATTAAAGACAAAGTATGGTGGTCATGTCAAAAAAGGGGCTATCAGTTCTTTTTGCAAACATAGTTGTGGCCTGAGAGGATTTATCACTAAAAAATACGGTTAAACTAAGGTAAAAAAATAAGGTTAAACTAGTGGTCATGTCAAAAAAGGGGCCTTCAGTTCTTTGTGCAACATAGTTGTGGCCTGAGAGGATTTATCACTAAAAAATACATGGCAGTCAACATAATAAAAGCATTAACCAACCGTAATTTTAGATTTATTTTTATTTTTAACTTTTTTATTACAAAAGTTAAAACAAAAATTTATTAATAAAAGTTGTTAATATTATCTGCAAAAAAGGTCTTGACAAAATTTTAACAAAAAAAACTGATTTTAAAGATGGTGGCAGAATGTGAGTTCCCATCCTGAAAACTCAAATTTAAATTCAGGTTTGACCCTTTTACATAATGAAAAAAAAAATCACTGCTTACTCAAAATGCATGGTTTGATACAGATTTTCTGTACTAGCAGGGCAGTTTAAATAATGGCCATCATTACTCTTAGAAGAGAATTGTTGCTGGTATTTCTTGGTCCTCAGGTTCTTTTTACATGTCAGAACCATAGGAAATATTTAAATAGAAGTCTAGCAACAAGTTGTTATATAACTAATAGGTTATGATCTGCATTGTATGTAGATACAATTAAGCAATTATCTTAATATGGTGAATGTTACTAATGGTTGTTTATAGTCCTCTTTTTTTCCATGTTCACATATTAAATGTTTCTCTATTGATTTATTTTGTAATGTTAAAGATTATAAAAATGTGAAAATTTTTCATGTTTATGAAAAATATTTCACAACTAAAAAAAATGCATAATAAAATCAGTTGATATCTTGAGTGAAAATCAGGAGCACCAGTCACTGCGAAATGACTGAAAGTCACTTAGGCAGTAGGTTTTAAAAAAGTTAATATGGTTATGTTTGTTATTAAAAATTAATTGCAATGTCATGGTAAGACATTGCAATTTGGTTTTTAATTTACAGAAAATTATTTATTTTTACAGAATATTTACAGAAAATTTAATTTACAGAATTGTTGGAGAGATTTTGCATAAAGTTAGAGAGCATATTGGGTGCTTATATAGACTATGTGAAATAATTGCCGAATTGGATATTCTGCTTTCATTTGCACTTGTTAGTTCTTCCACTGATTTTGTTAGACCTAAATTTGGTCACAAAATGGAACTTATTGCTTCTAGACACCCTATACTGGATGTAATAAATCCTTCTAGACCTGTGGGAAATAATGTGGTAATCCATTATTTTTACTCAATTCTATATTGTAATATTTTATCATTAATAATTTGGTTCTTTTAAGGTAATTGTGTTAATAACATTGCATGTGTATATTTTATTAAAATTAAAACAAATAATGAAATAGATCATATCTAACCTTCATTTTTCATGAAAGTATTTTTGTGGATCTCGCATCCTCAGTCATGATTGAAGTAATTCTGTTCCTGCATAATAAAAATGTAAAAATAAAAATGATAAAATAATGACATCTAAATTCTATTAAACAAACCACCTAATACAGAATATTATAATGTCTTAATTTTTAAGACATTTTTTTAACTTAATTTTTCATGTAGTACTCTTGTGGGATCCCACATCCTCAGTCATGACTGAAATAATTCTGTTTCTGCTTAATAAAAATGTAACAATAAAAATACTAAAATAATGAAAATTGTGTATTAATTTACACTGGTGCTGCTACTTGTAGTTTTAATAAGCTGTCTCTCTCAAACACTGTCTGGTGATTTATCAAATTGAAAGTTTGTAGTTATACGTGAAATATTTTTCTAATATATTTAATTTCAAAGAGGGGAGGAGGCAGGGTTTTCCTCATCAAGGAAAATGTTAATTCCTTCCTAAGCAAGATTATGAAGGTACTCTTCAACTGTGCAGGTAAAGCAGTACCAAGAGGATGGGTGAAGAGGTATGTCCAATTTTGGAATGAGAAGTTTGACATATGAGGGTTATTTTTTTTCAAGGTCCGATCGGTTACGAAATTAAAACCACAGTGAAAATAACAAATTTATTTGTAACCAGTACTTGCATAGTTATGCTATTTCTCTATAGTCGCCACTCCGATTACGACATTTGTCGTAGCGTGGTACCAACTTTCCAATACCCTCATCATAGAACGGAGCCCCCTGTATTTTCAGCCATGTTTCTACACTTGTCTGCAGCTCAATGTCTGTGCCAAAATGTTATCCTCCTCGCCAGTGTTTCATGTGAGCAAGGTGAAAATTGGATGGAGCCAAGGCCGGGCTGTGTGGTGGATGATCAAATACTAACCAATGAAAACACTGCAGGAGCTTCTTTGTTACAGCTGCAGTGTGGGGCCGAGCATTGCCATGGAGAAAGACAATGCCTGATGACATCCCTCTCCACTTATTCTGAATTGCCCTTCATAGATGTTGATGAGTCACACAGTATGATGCTGCAGTGATGGTCATGCCACGTTCCATGAATTCAACCAAGAGAACTCCATTCCGGTCCCAGAACACAGTAGCCATACACCTTCTGTTGAAGGTCCGCTTGAATTTCTTTGGTTTACTGGGAGAATGAGAATGCATCCACTGTTTGGATTGTTCTTTTGTTTCTTCAGTTTCGTAATGGACCCATGTCTCATCCCCTCATCCCCTGTGACAATTTTGTTCAAAAAATCTTCTCCTTCATTGTGGTAGCACTGGAAAAATGTTAGGGGAGGCGTCCATTCTCATTGTTTTGTGGTCGGACAGCATCTTGGGAACCCATCTCGCACGCAGTTTGTGGTACTGAAGTCTCTCACAATGGTGTAGAGAGCTGACCTTGAAATTTCAGGAAACAAATCACGCAGTATAGAAATTGTGAAGACTATTTTCTCGAATTACCTCATCCACTCACTCAACGAGATCATCGGTTTACACTCGCTTTCTTCCCTGACCACCTTCATCATGAACATCTGTATGTCCTGCTTTAAAGTTCCTGCACCATTGTCGCACTTTGCTGTCACTCATTGAAGTTTCACCGTACACATTGCTTATTCATCGATGAATTTCAGCTGCATTACATCCCTCAGCCTGAAGAAATCAAATTACTGCACGCACTTCACACCTGGCAGGATATTGTTGTAGACATGTTTACATGCTAGCTGCATGTTCAGAACTAAACGAAGTGATGAGACGTGATTGAAGGCCATACTAGAGATGCTGTGCAACTCATATGCACAAAGGTTCTGATTTTTGCGTGGGTTTTTATTTCGCGACTGATTGGACCTTGAAAAAAATAACCCTCGTAAAAGCCGAACGTGATAGAGGCACAAAATGGGGCAGCTCAGGTTATTGTAGAGCTAAAGCACAAGACTACATTATTAAAAAGAAATATACTAGAAGCTAAAAGAAGTTCATATAAGTCGTTCCTCCAAAATCTGGACTTCAGAAGATGGTACAGCTGCACATAAAATTTTCTCTACATTGAAATAATGAAAAAAGCATGTTCAATAACCCTATGAAACGTGGAAATAAACTCATTCCTGATCAGCAAATAGCGGACTATTTTGGTAAACACTACATGAAGATTAGCAATTTCACACTCAGTTGTAGTAAGACTCTACCATTGAAATCCCATGAACATGCTTAAATATTTATTTAACAATGAATTTAGTTTGGCTGAAATGAAGGCAGTGCTAAAAGGAATAAAACATGGAAAGAGCACTGGGCCAGATAATGTAATGCCTGAATTCCTCGACCATGTAGATAGTTCAGCAAAACAGGTGGTGGTTCGGTTCCTCAACAAGGTATTTTCATCTTATGTGCCATGTGAATGGAGAAAAGTCAAGTTCATCCCTATTTTGAAGAAAGTGAAACCTACAAATTGTGGAAAACGTCCTAGCTGTAGCACTTGCCAGTGTCTTTTGAAGGTGCTTTAATGGATGCCACTGTGGAGATTACAAACTTATCTGGAAAAGCATAGGCTTATCTCACAAAACAAGAAAGATTCAGATGATTAGAGTACCATAGAACAAGTAATACAGGTTAACACAGGACATAAAGATGAATATAATTGCAAACAAAGTTTGCTCGTGGTTTGTGTGGACTTCAAAACTGCCTTTGATACGGTTTGGAAGAAGACTTCTCAAAAAGCTGTTGCAACAATTTTCCCTGCACAACCTTTTTTAACATATATATATCTTTTAATATATTTTATCTTGCTTAGGTCAGACTTGCTTATGACAGCTATGACAAGAAACATCCAAAATTCGGGCAGATAAAACAAGGCCTCTGCAAGGTTTGCTCCTCAATCCTAGTCTTTTCTGTATAATAAGTGTTATACAAATAATTGAGTCCATACCAGGAATTAAAATGCTTCTGAATGCTGATGACCTTGTGATCTGGGCTATAAGCAGTGATATAGGAGCATTAGAAGTTTCTGGATAAAGAACTAGAGAAGATCCAGCAATGGGCTGAGGGGAACAAGATTTGTGTCAATACCTTGAAAACTGAATTTCAGATCTTCTTATTCTCAACCAAGGTGCATCATATAACTCTGATCTATGCTTACGAGAAAGTAAAACAAACAAATTCAGCTATTCCTAGATAACAGATTGAGTTGGACAAAGCATACAGACCATCTCTTAGAAAAAGGTGAAAAGCATCTAGGCCTGGTTAGGAGAATCACTGGTACGATGTGGGGTGCAAACCAAGACATATTGTCTATGGTGTCTAAGCATTATGTGAGACTCATTCTCAACTACGAAAGTGAATTACTTACAGGGTCTGTATAATAAGTAACCGGACTGAGCCTGCCCCGCGCCGTCATAGCGTCTGCTAACCGGTATCTGGTG
>JAAAKQ030475668.1:0-22987 GCA_010016005.3 Zanna intricata | reverse complement strand
ACGGAGCTATCCGACAGTAGTCGAGAGCTTGTATACGCCTTGTACGTCAGACCCGCACACGAAGAAATCCGAAGGCGACCGAACAGTGTGACATAACAATCGGCCTTACGGCGTTTCTGAGTGCGCGGCGTGCGTCCATCAATTTATAAGACGTTGTCACGTCAAAAGAGATTTTTTTTTGGGTGGATTGCACTAAATTAAATTATAATCATCGTACAGTTGTTTTGATTTGCCGTACGCTTTCGTTAAACAAAATATAGTACGAAATTAATTTTACCGTGAAAGTAAATTGGCAATATTCCGAATACTCAGTCGTAATTGAAATATATAATTAATGCATATTAAAAATACTAAAATAATCAAAATTAAGTATTAATTTATTATATGAGTGATGATATCTCTTATAATTTTTACAAGACTGTCTCCCTTAAACGCTGATATTTTAACAAATTGCGTATGTGAAATATATAAAAAATAATACATGCTTACCTTTAATTTGTTATTGTTTGATAGCTGTTTTTTTTTTTTTTTGTAAATATTATTAAATACATGGTACCATTTTCATTTTATAGGATTTTGAGAATAAATTAGTGTACAGCATCACTAACATACAAAAATTTAGTATGGGTGTTGCATGATTATATTCTCATTTATATATCTCAGTAATAAACCCTGAGTACCTCTAATAATATTAAAAAAATTACATTTTTATGATGAAAATCTAAAACTCTCATTCAAAATCGATAATAGAATGTTAAATTATTTAGATGTCAATAAAAAATAAACGAGGACAACCAAATAGAAACATCAATATGTAGAAAAACTTATATTTAATAATGTAGCAATTAAAAATAAATCATTTGAAAATGTGAGTTGTGAGTTTTTTCTTATGTGTGAAGCAATTGTTTTTGTCCTTAATTCTTTTGCTTAATTTTATTTTATATGTGGTGTATTCTGGTGTGAGGCCAATTTCCCTCACACCCTCTCTTATTTCTCTGAAACATCTGCATCTGTCTTGGTGTTTTTCAAGTCGAGATTGTACTATACTAGTTGTTTCATTAGTCTTCAATCTTGTATCCTCACAATATGACCAAAGAATCTTAGTTTCCTCTTATGTAAGATACTAGTGATGAGTTCTAACTCTGTACATGACTTCTTTGGCACAATCCAACACTGCCTTTCTTTTTGGTGCTTTTTATTAGATACAAGTTCTTCCAATTCTTCTTTCAATTTTACTGGAGTTTGTCAGTCTTTGTTCAGGTGGAAGAGTATTTCTGAGGCATAAGTGGCTTGTGGGGTTTTATAACTCTGTTGTAGAGTCTTATTTTTGTGTTTATTGATAGGAACTTTTATTGTAAGTGTACAAAGTTAATTTTTGAGCTTTAGCTAGTGTGTTTCTTCTTACTTGGATTGAGGTTTTTTCATTTAGGTTGTCTGTTATTATTTCTGCGAGGTATTTTAATTAGGCTATTATTTTGATTTTATTACGGTTTATTTTTTATTCTTTTTATTTATTTATATCTTTTTTAATATTTTATTTACTTTTGTTTTGTTTCACCTCCGGAATCACCATTAGGTTAAATCTTCAGAGGATGAGATGAACGAATTGTAGCGTGTGTGAAAAATGCCATGCCTGATCGAGATTCGAAACCGGGACCTCTGGATGAAAAGCCGAGACGCTACCACTCGGCTACGAAGGCCGGCTTTACTTCTTATAATCATGTTCCTTTCTGGAGTATAATTTATGTTTTCAAATGATATTTTGTGAATCCAATTTCATTTGCAATATTTTGAAGTTTTAATATCTGTGATTTAGCTTCATCAATGTCATTTGCTAGCCATGCCAAGTCATACGCAAAACTAAAACAGACTATTTTTATTTTTGGGGGCATTTTTTGAGCCATTTCCTCATTACAGTTTCTATAGTGCGGGTGAATAATAACAACGAGAGCCCATCACCTTGGTGTGCAGTCCTGAGTTGATCTCAGATGGTTCCAAGAGCTCATCTTTGAATTTTACCTTCGACTTAGTGTTTGTAAGGGTCAGTTTTATCATGTTTATTAATTCGGTATATAGTTCAAGGTGTCATAGAATATTTTGTAGGGATTCACTATGAAATATTTCTTGTAATCTACAAATGTTATAACCATGTCTCTGTTTATTTTCCTCTGTTGTAATCCATTTTTAGCTTCAGTTTCATGATCTGGTCTGGACAGCTCCTCCAGAGTCTGAAACCTTCCTGGTATTTTACTAGTTCTTTCTCAAGTTGTTTACTGATCTTGCTGAGGATGATTCTTGAAAGAATTTTGTTACGTTGGGTCTATGAATGAAATTCCCCAGTAATTATGATCTGTTATGATCCCTTTTTTGAATAGCAATGGATGAGGGCTATCTTCCAGTGTTTTGGTAATTTTTCTTTGATTCAGATGTTGTCAAACTGTTGTTGAAGGGTACATTTTGCTGATTTTCCTGCATGCTTTCAGATCTCTACAAAAGTCTGATTTTCTCCCACTGCTTTGCAATTTTTCATCCTACCCGTTGCTTAGTAAACTTCTTTTATTGTGGAAGGATTGATGTTTTCTGGTGATGATGGTGTTGAAGTTTAGGAGTTCTGTCAGTTCTTTGGAATTTAGTAGTTTGTTGAAATATTTAGCTAGGATTTCCGCATCGTCTTTATTGTTAAATGCCAGTTTACGATTTTCATTCTTTATTAGTAGGGTTATGGTCATATTTTTGCAGCTGATTTTTGAAAGTTTTGTAGAAGTCTCTCGATAGTGTTTTATTGAATTCTTCTTTTATTGACTTTGTGTCTTTAATGGTATTGTCTTTTTATTCTTCTTAGGGTTCAGGTGGTTTCTTTTCTTGTTTTACTCGATTTTGGAAGGAGATGTTTCTGATTTTTATGATTGGCGATACCTTTTCTCCACTGTTCTATCACATTCACTGTTCCACCATTTATGTTTTTTAGTGGATTTTATTAGGGCTGATACTTCTGTGATTTAAGGTAACAATCTTTATTTTTTTTTTTTTTTTTTTTTTTTTTTTTTTTTAGTTTTAGGGGCTTGATGTTTCTTTGAAGGGTAAATTTTGACTACAAAGTGATCTGACCTGTGAAAAATTTTTATGTTGTACATCTCCTTGTCCACTATCCTGTTTGTCCATTTAGTCTAGTTGTCATTCCCTTTAATGTAATTCACTGTTTCCAGGTTTTGAGGTTTCTCTTGAAATATATGGATTTGGAGATTAAGCTTGTTTCTGCAGAGATTGACAAGTCCCTGTCTGTTTTTGTTTTTTTTTGATAGGCCATTTTTTGATGATGTTGCAATATCTTCTTACTCTGCATTGAAGTCTCTAATTAATCGTTTAACATAATTTTTCAGCATGTTATTTATAGTCAGAACTTTTCTGTTTCTTTATGGTGTTACAGAGTTATAGTGTAGAGTTTATTAGATACTTTTAGAGCAAGTGTTGAGATTCTTGGGAATTGTGACTTGAGTTCTTGAAGTTTATTATTTTGAGACTGACTAAAAGCCTGTTCCAAATTGTGGGAATTTTTCATCAATCTCTTCTCCAGTATACCTTTGTAGAGTCAATATCCTTGGCATTCTGATTGATGTTTCTTATTTCCTGCAGACCCATGATGAGACTTTTGTGTTAGTCGTTATTATTTTTAGCTTTATCAGTCTGTAAAAGCGAATTTACATTATGTATGAAAATGTAGGTGATTTGCTTTGATTTGATTTTCGACTTAGTATTTTTCTTGTTTATGTATGTAGTATACACGAAACTTGCAATACCCTACATTTATGTAGGGCATTTCAATGCTTCCAATCACATGTTATCTTCTAAGTAGCAACCCACCATTTCTGAATGCTGCCTTTGCTTGGTTCAGTTGGTGGCTTATTCCATAATAGATCTTTCATGGTTGACTGTCAAGGAGTACCTGTGGTGATCTAGTGAGGTGTGATTTGATGAATGAAGCTATAAAGTTTGTATGGATTCAGTTCACTGGACAAATTTCTCCAACTTTTACTGGATATAACAAAGCGCACCACTTGGAGACTCAATCTGACTTTCAATAAAGTTGTTATTTTGTAGAAAAATACAGTCTGATCCTAAACATTGCACCCAGATATTCAATTATTAATTTTTTTTTAATATTATAGTACGAGATGCTTTACCAAAATTTTTTTTAAAAATCATTCCAGTCTTTTAATGTTTCTAAAATTTAAAAAAGAGTATAGTAAAAAGTTGTCAAAATCTGACCAAGGAGTATTCCAGAAGAGACAGGAATGGTTAAATATTAATAAAAGGTAATAAATAATATTTTTTTAATTTAAATTTTCAGTTATGGAAATAAGGTGAAACAACATTTTAAAATTATTAGCATCTTTTGACAACTTTCACCTAGGATCTAGAGAGACACAGCACTAGAATCTTCAAAAATTTCCATAAGCCAGAACAATGTCAGCCGCAGTTTTAGAAGTAAGAAACACAAATTTGGGATTTTTGGATAGCTTTCAGTTAACTTTAACTGATGACATTAATAATACAAGAGTTAAAAAATAAAATAAACAAAAAAATAAAATTGTAACACAATTAAAAATTGAACAGCAGTACAGAGATTTAAATAAAAGGACTGTTGTTGTCTAAAAATGATGACTATCCAAAAGGTAACACATGTTTCACTGCTGTTTGTGAAGAAGTAAGGATAGCAGCACTACCTGAGTGGTGGTTGCTAGTTTGAATCTATATGCATTAAGCTGTGTAACATGAAGGACTGTAATGGATCTTGTTTTTACATTTCTTTTGACAAAAAACAACAAACACTTTGAGATTTACTAGGAATTACATAATGTTTACAGGAAAGATGTAATGAATGAGTGAGGCAGTGATATATTATAAGGCAATTCGTATATTATATTTAAAAAGGGCTAGTTAAATATTCATGATGAAAAATGATGGGGCCAACTTAATTTTCTATCTAACAAACTGTTGATGAAAAAATTTGTGCTAATTGGCGCTTTACCAGTGTAGGGCTTTCGGTTCTAAAAAATTTCACATAGCTTTTTGCACAATGAAAAGGTTGAATTAAATCTTGGGCTGATGGGTTCCAAAAAGTGGCTGCAAAATCAGGTGGAAAAAGTTTTTGATGAATATAAAAACTCATTCACAAGAGTCATCTCTGCTATATAGTCATCTCTGGTATATAGTCTTAAAAATAAGACTATATATAAGCTATAGTCTTAAAAATAAGACTATATAGCAGAGATAGCAGCTATATAGTAGTTTGAGGATGTATTTTCAAATTGTATGTTTTTTCCCCAACAACTGTTATTTTTTTTTTTAATACCAAAACACAAGTTACTATGTTTGTAATTTATTATTGTTCCTTAATACACAGTTTCTTTAACTGGGAGTAATTCATTCTAATCCTGTGAAAATGCTATGTGCACAAACAATGGCTGCCTTACAGCATTTGCCTCAAGTAAGCAGACCAGTAAAAAGTCATGCATCTACAAGTACTGTAAAGTGTCTTGAATCTACTGTCAGCTCTGGCTGGCTTCAATAGAAAAAAAAAAGAAGGTAGGATTCTCTCTGAATAAATCTTAAACTGTTACACTGAACTGTAATCTTAAACTGTTCCCCCAATAATTTGAAGACCATTATCTGTAGGACAGAACTAAGAAATACAGTTATCTGATGTATGTAAACAAAGATTACTAGTCCAATTGTCACATATGATTTGATAAACACATATGATAACAACATAACCGCCTATTTTTTACAACGTTTACAAAAATAAAATAACAAGTACACCCATGTAGTGATTAAGAGAAAGACTTTACCGTAATCAGGATAAAAATATATTAGACTGACTACTAGAGCCAGAAAGTCTGAAAGTCTGTATCATGAACACAGACAAATAAAAAGGAATAAGGAAGCAAGAAGAAAAGATAAATAAAATTACAAAACCTAGAAATACTTTATATATTAAATATTTTACCTTTATTCAATTTTAAAGTTGTTTTTCTTTTATTTCAGGCAGAAATAACATTAAAATTAAAAATAACATCTTACAGAGTGTATTACAGAGGTAAGCAGTGTGTTTTTAATTTAACAATAGAAGTCTAACAATTTTTTATTATTTTCCTCTTTTTTAATGTAAACTGTTGACTAGTGTACGTGTATAGGATTAATATAATATAGTACACAAACGGTACATGCGAGTGCACGCATTATTATTTATTTAAAAAAATTAATTTTCAATAAATAAACTTATCATTATTATTATTATTATTATTATTATTATAATTATATTAATATTCTGCTTTTTCTCATGTAATGTGATGTATACTAATGCGTTACTTAAATCTATACAAGAGCTGCCATAAAAATTAATCATTGCCATAAATATATATTACAAACAAAGCCGCATATTCTTCTTTTAAAATTAAATTTAAATACAAAATGAACAAAAAAACATATAATAAATAAATTAATTTTTTAAACTTCATAAAATAAAATAATAATTTAAAATATTTAACACTTTTCGTAAATATATAATAATAGTAAATATATATATTATATAAATTATCTATGATTAAGTAATTAATTATTATTTTTCCCTTAATAGCACAGATCCTAAAAAGCAATATTTATACATTTATTTACTGTATTATTAATTCATTTTATTTATATTATCAACTGAAGCACATAAAAAAATTGTACTACTATAATTATTATTACATAATATTGACATTTTAACATTTACGACTATATAATATAATCATTAATAATAATACTTTCTACAATTTATAATAATTAAAAGTGGCATGTTGCAAGATTTATTTTAAGACAAAACTTCAGGAACTTCAGATTTCAGTACGTAATGTACTTTAAAAAAAAACTAATTAAATAGAAAAAACAAACATGAAACACTATTTGTTCTTATAACTGAATATCTGCGGTAAATAACTTTTATTTATTTTTTAAGTATAATGTATAATAACAAAAAAGTATAAAGGCAACATACAACATATTTCATTATTAATATTTTGTATTTATTAATAATTATTACAAATAATTAGGCCTGAACAGTGTCGCTGATTTTTAATATAACCCAGCACATGTCTTTAGTAATAATAATATTAATAGAATAATAATAAAACAAAGTTATCATTATTATTATAATTATTGTTATTATTACTAACGTTATCAACAAACGAAAATTTACTCTAAAGACAAATTATACAATCCCATTCTCTTATTATACTTAAATTAGCTTTGGTAAATAACTTTTATTATTATTATTATTATTTTCTTTTATTTTAAATAACATTAATTATTTATTAAATATTTCTTTTAAATTATAAAATTTATTTATTTTCTACAAATAATTATTGGTGACCTTATTATTACTTTATAAGTAAGTAATTATGATAAGCATTGCTAAAATAGTAATTAATAATTAAATTAAACACACATGTACATATACACAAAAAAAATAATTATAATAATTTTATAATTATTAATACATATATATATATATATATATATTTTAATATATATCTTTGGTATGTTAATATATTATGTTACAACAGCAATTAATGTGCTATTTTACATGTATAAAAACAGCTTATGTATTTATAATAATAACAATAATAATAAAATAACAAATTATGACATGGAATATTATTATTATTTATCATTATAACCTCAAACAGGCTAATTATTATTATACTTTTTAATATCTTAAAGCTTAATTATTATTAAAAAAAATAATAATAATAATAACATCACTAAGAACATCATACTATTAATATATTACATTTTATAAAATAAATAACTATTGATCTACAACTAAGATAATTAATTATGAACATCGATCAGCAGTATGTAACTGGTTTTACTATTTTAAGGAATGGTATTCATATAACATGGTCACCAATAAATAATTAAACAAAAAAAAAAAAAAAATTAAAAAACTAAAAACAAAATTTTATAACGATATATCAATGGATGGAGACATGTAAAAGAACAAATTATATACAAAAATGAGTTTTGTTCTAGAACACAAAAATAATAATAATAATTATACATTATAATAATAATGACAATAAATTAGGAACCAAGTACAATATTAAACATAATTACTACTATTATTACAGAGGCTGGAAAGCTGCCTATTAGAAAAAAGTAATAATAAAAATATAAAGATAAAGATTTTTATTCGATAAATTTATAGACTATATAATACAAGAAAAGAGAAAACCTTAAACATGAATTAAATTTAAATCTAGTAAAAATAACTGGAATTAATTATATAGAGGGGTTTTCTATATTTTAGAATATCTACAATATTATTTACATAAATTAATTACTAAAAATTGTTCTTTAGTTTATACAATAAACAATGTGAATGGGTAATTATTGTATTGTTTATTTTTATATGAGTATCTATAACTGCTTTTTGAATAAAATTTTAAGCATCTAAGATAAGAATTAATTTAAATTAATCAACAGCTTCCAAACATTCATTACATACAATTCTACATAAAAATTTTATATTCTTCCGATTCATATGCTCATCCATAATTTCAATAATCGGCATTCGCGCATATAACTAAAAAAAAAAAAAAAAAAAAAAAAAAACAAAGACATACAAAATAGATTCACACCAATAACAATCATAGGAATGTCAAGCCTTCGCTTCTTTATTATAAATAATTTTGTAATTAAAAAATATATTTAAATAAATACAATTATTAAACAATAAATACATTAAATATGTGTCCAATTAAAAGAACAAAATGTATAACAAACTTTTAAACTCAATAAATGAAAAAAAAAGAAGATATCAGAAAGTATTTTTTTCCTGTTAACGATACTTGAAAAGAAAACGTGCATATAATATATAAATTCAAAAATAATATAATATCAGACAAAAATGATTCCACTCACATTTGTTAAAGTCTTTCAACAAGTTAACACTTCTTTTTAATAGCGTCCAAAAAAAAAAAAAATAATAAATAAATACTCTTCGCTAAAACATGTCTTTATTAGTAAATTGTTAGAGCTAACAGTGCCAAACACAAGTCGAGATAATAACATGTTGTTAATAGTAATAACATATAAAAAAAAAATTGTTACAAATATTTACGTCGTGTCACTCGACAAGGCACAGGCCCAAAATATAATAAAGATAATTTAATCTACACAGTCACTAAACTGTCATTATTTCGGTCGTTTGTATTTGAACGTCAACAATATAACAACACAAAATACGATCTATGGAGGCACAGGGTCCTGTACAACATTAGAACTCATATTCTGTTTAAATGAAGGTGTTTGGTGAACATACAATGCTGTCGTTGTAGGTGGACAATCCCCCTTCTCAGCTGGTGGCCGACCCCTAGACTCCTGTAAAAAAAAATTCAATAAAATCAACAATTCTTTGTTAACAATATATTAACTACAATATTAAATCGATTCACAAACCCAAAGAATTTTCATAGCGTAAGGGATGAGAATGTGGACGAGACAAAATATAAAATGATACGAAAAAAAAAAAAGCATTAAATGACTTCTGAAATATTTAATGTAGTTTGGAATTTATAAAGTGAAAAATGAAATAGAACGCATCAATTGATTTTAATCTATATATGATATCAAATTAACAGACTGGGATTTGCTTTTGATTAGAAGATAACAGAATGGGGGATATAATAGAATACAGAGGAACCGATAGCATTAAAATAAAACTGCTTTGACCTTAACCTAAAAGCACTTAAAAGAAAAAACCTATTCTAAAGTAAAATTCTTAGCTTTAGTATCTGTCCTCAACTCTTTATCTGACAAAATTTTAACAAATATGAATATATTTTATATATAAATGCACAATGATTTAGTGCACTAACGTACACTTATGGACTTTAAAATGAAGCAATTTATAATATTTTAAAACATTTTTTTTTTATATTTACAGAGATGCAAAACTCATATTTTACTCAGAAGAATTACAAGATAGATTGTTCAAGTATTATGTAAGCATGAAAGCAAAGGGTTCAAGCCCGGCTTACTTTTTCTGTTAGGAGATTTATTCAAATGCATATATATGTAAAGAAAATGAAATCGACATAAGCAGCAATAAATATTTAATGCATATTCTAATAATATAAAATTGTTTCTTTCTACAATGTTTTAAGAGCATCCCAAATATCTTTTTACTTAATGTTCTAGGAAAATTCTAGAAACATTCCAAGAATAATACAATCATTTTGATATATTAATGGTAAAATCAAAATTAAAGCTCATCCACTTATTTGTCAAAAATAATCTAGTACATAGAATTTTAAGTTATGGATTTAATAACTATTATTTCTGAGCAGTAAATACACACTATCGATTAGTTTATTCTCCAGGATAAATGATTAAATCCATTTAAAAGAGTATTATAATAAGTAAATAAATAATGTTTTTAAATTTTATTGAACTTATGATCAACATATCTGAATATTCAGTCGATAAAACCAGAGATCAGAGAGCACTAAATCTATAGCATATCAGAGTCAATCGATAAGTTTTAAACTACAAGAAATAAAAATATATCAGAAACCTTACGAAAACAAAGAGATTTAAGTTTACTATATTAGAATTTTTCAACTTGGTTTATTCCCATAATCAGGGAACAAAACTGACCAATCTACATTTCAAAAAGTAATTACAAAAAAAGTAAAAGTAATACAAAACGAATAAAAACACAAAATAACCTTATGAAAAAATGGAAATTAAAATACTACAGTGTATCGTACCTGATTACAGATAAGTGATACTTCAGAGGTGTACTTAAAATATGAAATCATAAGAAAAGGGTGAAGGAAAAATGAACAGAATTTTTATAAACTATAAAAGGATATTCTGAATGAAAGCATTGTATAATGTTAATCGTGCTGTATAATATTCTGAGCTAAGAAAAAAAATGATAAAACCATATAAATTCAACTTAAAAGTGAAATAATATAATCATGACAAATAGAATTCTCAGCTCCTCTAAGCAGTTAAAAAGACGTAACAGTTGTCTTTAGTATTAAAAATAAGACAAATTGATCTCTTTAAAGTATCCTCTCATATTACTAAGATTCATTCAATTAAGGTAGTCCCACTTACCTTTAATAAAGTGAAATAATAGGTGACTACATAATTAAATTAGATTTAATATTATTATTGTAGCTTTTCAACAATGTATAATAGTAAAATACTTTGAAAGAAATTGAAACAGGATATTTAAAATGATAACCTGTTACAGTTAGGCAAGTAACTAAAATATAATTCAAAATTATTTTTTTTTTTACTAAAAAAAAAAAAAACAAAAGTAAAATGGAAACCACTTTGAAAACTGATTTTAAATTAATCCTGAAACCTCAGGCTATTACTAGTAGTGAAATTGGAAGTTCAAGGTTAACCTAAGAAGGATCATTTTAAATCACATTAAAAAAAAATCTACAAAATATTTTTCATTCTACAATCACATAAAATATCTAAAATCCTTTTAAAAAAATACAATGTTAAAACAAAAAAAAAACATTTATTAACAACTTGTCAGATAATGCTAATCTTATAACATTTTAACAGTCTCAATTGTAAATTACTCAAAACTAAAATTTATTTACTCTTGAGGCTTTCCCCATGAAATCTAATCAAAACTCAAAACAAACATTTGCATCTTCCACAACATGCATGGAAACTGGTTAGTATTTGTACTATAAGAGAGCCTGACTTATTTTGTATTATGTAACACAAACAGCTGTACTGTTATTAACCTGATTTATGATTACTCTTAAATAAAATATTCTTCAAACTACTATAAATTATACAGTTTATACCTAATCTGTTTATCTGTAATCATAACATACGATATTACCTTCTGCTAAAAATTCTAATTACTGAAAGCATATACCTGAATTTTTAATGGATAAAACTAAAATTTTCAACAACTAGAATAATATTTTTAGACCTCACTTACATTGAGAAACAGTATGGTACATACTGTTTGTACAACGACAGAATGATGCATGTCTAGGTAAGGTAAGAACTAAAAATTTCTTTCTTCTTTAGGAACTGAAAATTTTTAATAATCATCAAAAACCAAAATAAAATAAGAATATTTTTTTACACTTTTTTCTTGTGCAACTACAAACTTATTTCTTACAGAATATAACACAGGATGTCAAGATTTGATAAATTTGATTAAAAACAACTAAATTGCTAATCAAATGAATAAAATAATTTAATAAAAAAAAGGTGTTTTAAAAACTTTACAAAGAAATCTTTCCTTAAAGAATACTGAGTTATCCCAGTATAATCACATTTTATGTTTTTAAAAATGTAAGCTATTCAACTAAGCAAGAAAAGTTTTTTGCACTTTGATTTCCTATTAAGCAAATGAAAAATTCTGGATTATATTAAATGGCTGTAAGTTATTAATTATCTCTGTCCTATATTCAAACAAAGAAAGGAGAGTTCCCAATATCCTTTCTAAAGGTAAGTAAAATTTTGTCTTAAGATTGTCCTTGACCTAAACAGGTGCAAAATGGAAAAAAAAGATTTTTTTTAATGAGGGTCAAAAAAAATTGAGGCCTATCACTATTCTGATAATCATAGATGAACAAGATTTATTATACAAAAACTTACTTTATTATACAAAAAATTGTAGTTAGGGTTTCCCACAGAAACACATATTAAATTCTAATTAATTCATAAAACAGTGGAGAAGAAATATAACAATTTTGCAAGCCATTACTATAACAAGTTGCAACAATTCTGAATAATAAGCCATTAACTAAACACTATCAAGAAAACCAACTGTATTAAAATATGTAATTAGAAAAATACATTAATAAACAAACATTTGTAAAAAAAAATATTAATTCCAATCTTTAAAATTTATGGTTTTATAACTCTAATAACTGAATAACACAATTCCCAACAAGATTCTTAAAAAAAATAGAATAAACATTTCTTTTAGCAATATATGATTTAATTTTATTGAAAGCCAAACCACATTTAAAAAATAAATTAGTCAGAAACAGTAGTATATAAATTGATACTTACAGTAGTTATTCTACTGAGAGGCATTGAAGGAGGAGCCCTTGAAAATGGTTCTCTCCTTTCAAGGTCACCGCCACTGTCCACACAGCTAAATTAAAAAAATAAAAATAAAGATTCAATAAAACAAAAGGAATAGAAAATAACTTAAACATTATATTTCTTAACAGTTCATTCAAGCTAATTTATTAGCCTATTAGATAAAAGTTAATAAACACGATCTATGATGTATATTCATTATCCAAGATCCAGTGTATGCACACATAAAAACAAATAGAAAGTACTTTGATAGCATTATCAATAATGGTTACAAATTTATTTACCACAACTTTGCTAATGTAGGCATTTTATAATAATCTATCAAAGTAAAACAGTCAAATCAAGTTCAAAATGAGTGATTTAAACGTGACCTATTTTATGAACTGACATTATGAACTACGAACCATCTTTATGAAATAAATTGATATTATTCAAGGAATACTGGTTGTCTGTAATCTTGTGCAATACACCAGTCATTCCCAAATAGCACAGCCATTTCCGAATGGCAAGAATAAGGTAATTGTAACCCATGCCACGAAAAAAAAGAAGCGAGGTCTAGTTGAATGCACTATTGCATGTGGAATGCAAAGTCAAAATCTATTATTTATGAACAACAATAAATAAATACTCATAAATTAACTTGAAAATAAATTAGCAGGTTAAAGAAACAGCACAAAATCTCAAATAAAATTAATCTATTTTTTACCAGTACATCTAAAAAAATCAAAAATAATTTGATACTTTTTATAATTAAAAGTTCTGATATAAGTGAAGCGACTTAAAATAATAAATTTTTAACAATTTAAAAATACAAGTAATTCCAAATTGGGATGGAAATCTCTCAGGAGATGACTCTATAGCCAAAAATAATAAAATAAGTTCATGTAAACGTAGATCCAAAAACAGTTTGTTAGTACATTTTGGCTCACCAAACATTTAGCCTGGCTTTTTTTTTCAGTCTTTGAAATTAAAATGTACTAAAATTCTTCAAGTACAGATCAGGGTGAATTTGTGCTTTCTCATGAATTTTGATATAAGAAACTGAATAAAAGTGGTCCCATATCTCTCTTCACTAAGATCTTAGGAAAAACTGGGTAAAACATTACAAGATTTTGTCAGAAAATACACTTTTTTATATTTGGAACAAAATAACTGTTAATTTACCAATAAACAAATACAAATTAGTAGTTAACTTGTAGAGAATTTAATTTTGAGAAAATTGATGTAAATAAGATCTTTTAAAATTAAACACAAATTTGAGAATTTCAACTTTAATTAAAAACAAGACACAACCTGGATCAGATAAATGATATGATGTTAAACAGAACAATTTACATACAAATGCTAAAATTATAAAAATTAATTTGGAAGACATCTTTTTACAACATATTAAATATATTTATTTTTTCATAGGTTGCCAATAAAGCTTATCAACAACTAAGTTTAGTGTCTAGCATTTGAATATTCATTTGAGAGGTGTTTGTGCTGTTATTGTTTGGTCAGTCAGTCATTCACAATGGATGATACCACAAATCTGTTTTCATCTAGAGAGTTAATTTACGGAAAACGAAAATGGACTGGTTGCTGTGCATCAGTACCGGGAGAATTATCCAGATCAAAGAGATGATGTTTTCATGTTTTACCAACTTTTTCTTAAAACCTAAGTATGATAAAAGTCTGGGATATCTTTATTCAATTTCTTAGATCAAATACCATAAGGAAGCACCAAATTTTCCCTCGATTTGTACCCCAAGAATTTTAGTACCAATTTAATTTCACAGAGGGAGCAGAAAGCAGAGCTATAAGTTTCATGAGCCAAAACTCGCTAACGAACCGTTTTCAGACCTATATGAACTTTTTTCTTATTTTTGACTATAGAATCATCTCCCAAGAGTTTGTCATACAATTTGGAATTACCTGTATATAATGTAAGGTAAAATCCAATTTTATAGAAGTAATAAATAAAATAACAAACCTTGCTGCTCGATTTTGTTTGAGTCGGCGCTGATATCGAATGTAAAGCGAAGCGCATATTATTACAACAAGGAACACAGCAATTGTTGCACCAGATGCTATACTTGCCGTTTCTAGCAGTACATGTTGTCTTGTCGCTGTAATAAGAGAAGAGAAAAATTTATTAAACATAGAGTGCAATAATTACATAGTAATTAATAAAATTTTCATCAGTTAAACAAAGCTCATGATATGATTTAATAAATCAATATTAAAACAATTCTCTTATTTTATAACTTAATTTCACATTGATATCTTTGCATATTAAAAATAAATATTTTACTAACTGTAAACAACAAACTTCATTTGTGAAATTTATGAATTTTACTAAAAAATAATTTTAAAACATGAATAATTTAATTTACAAACAACACAGATATTAAGGAGCAAGAACTCCAAGGTCCTAACATCCTAAGCATGTATCTTTTTTTTTTAATCGGCGGAACCACTGTTAGATATATCTTCTGAGGATGAGATGAATAAATTGTAGCATCTGTGAAAAATGCCATGCCTGACCGGGATTCAAACCCGGGATCTCCAGATGAAAGGCCGAGACGCTACCACTTGTGCCACAGAAGCCGGCTCCCTAAGCATGTATCTAGTGGTACTAATTAACACCTATCAAGGACAGAGAAATGACATAGAAACTAAGAAAGAATAGCTACCCAGAAAGGAATTCCAAAACAAGAACTAAGAAAGAATACCTACCCAGAAAGGGTCTCCAAAACAAAAACTAAGAAAGAATACATATCCAGAAAGGGACTCCAAAACAAGATGCAAAACAGTCATCTCATCCAAAGAAGTGTTGTGAGCTCTTTCAAGTATTCATCCTGTCTACAATTATTATGGGTTTGAAATGTCTTAAACAAGGATGGTAGCAGCATACTACTGACTGATTTTGAATCGACTAGCTCTTATTCTAAAGCAAATTGTTCTGATTTATGTTACAGAAAGAGCCACAAAAAGTCAAACCCCAGACTATCTAAGGAAAACACACTCTTCCACTACTGCAGTTGTGCAGTATGTAAAATTAATGAAGTATACCATAAAAACAAAAATGCAAAATATAAAAATAAATATCTGATTATTACTGTGATTATACCTGATATGTTATTACCTGATTATTATTAGGTGAATAATATTATCCAAGTTGAATTACTATAAAAACAGAGTTCAACTTGTTTGAATACTAGACAAGATAAAAAGACACAAGACAAAAAAAGTATTTTTTCAAAACGCACACAAAGTAAACCTTAAAGGCAAAGATGTTATAAAATTATACCTAAATTTCAATTACTTATTATACATGAAATTATATATTACTTATGTAAAAAAAAAAAGGAAAGAAACAAAATAAAACACTTACGGAAATATGACCCATCTAACTCTTTGTATTCGCAGCGCTGCCCCATAAAACCATCTGCACATCTGTGACAAACAAAACACCTAGTTTAAAAATCATAATATGTAGGCACAATTCAATTTCCTAAATTAAAACTTAATATGTAAAATAAGATTGTAAATTAGAATTTATACATATTACATTAAGTTTTATAAGAAATTACACCTTCATTTGTAAGTTTTATGTTATATTAATAATCTACTAAAACTCCCTCCCTCTTTTTCTATTTACCATCCAGAACCACCGTAAAGTAGTCTTGTACAGTTCTATGTGTATTTAATTGAAACCCAATCACCAAAGAACAATACCGATATATATAAAATTAACCGCCTTTACTAGGATTTGAATCTTAGAATTACCGACTTCAAAATCAGCCGATTTGCAATGACCAGTTAACCACTAGACCAGTCCAGAGGGCTAATTTATTAAAACTGAAAATTTCTTTATTTTCTTTTAAGTAGCTAAATATGCTAAAAGCATGCAGTGGAATTGCATCCAATGTCGTTTAACTTTGGTGTTATTACTGTTACTGACAGATTAACTATTGTTTTACCTATGGCCATTTTCCATTACTTTACACCCTTATACTTGTATTTCCATGATTCCACTCCCTACTAAATTCAAAGTATAGCACCATCGGCTATAAAAGATGTAGTTGGCCATCTTACCAATGAGTCTGTTAATTTTTATCCTTAATTTAGGGAATGAAGAGCTCTTTATTAAATTAACTGTTATTAAACAAAAAAAAAAAACTATAAGTGATATTTCAACATCCGGTTTTTTTTCCATTTTGTAAATTTCATTAAGTTTCAAGCCTTGAAATGCTTAGAAAGGTGAACTTAAAAAATGCAGTTAAAAATAATAAACATCTTGCTGTTTTTCAGAATCAAGTGATTTTCAATTACTGCAATTCTCCTCAAATAATATTATCATCTATTCATGCAATTCTGTAAAAAAAATTCTTAGCTGCTGTAACTTGTATAAACTTCTACTGGGAAAAATTAAAAAATCAGTTATTTCATACGATTAATAAATCTAATATAAATCTCAGTAGTCTGTTGAAGGGAAGGGAAATTTTTATCCTAACTGTTTCTTGCTTCGCAATTCAGAACAAATTGTACAGTTTGCATCAAAAATCCTTTCTGAGATAGCTTACTGTAACCTTTCTAGTGTGGCATAAGCTTTACGTAACAAATAATGTAACGCTTAATAGGTCAATCCAGCTTTTGGGCACATGAACGTACATATAATGAACATAATTCAAGCGAGTTAAAAAAGGATGACATATTCAGTCGCCACATAAATTATTAAGGCAACATCCAGTCAGCTTAAATTGTATTCTGTGGCGATCAAAGTTCGTTAAAATATTTTATTTTTATATCACATTCAATTCCTGATAAGGATCTGAAATTTTTTCATCATAATTTTCATTAAAAAAAATTAATTATTATATAAAACCAAGTATATGTCTGTTGAGAGTAAGTTAACAAATATTATTTCTCAGAAAATGGCCAACCATAAAATGGGAAGGTATGTTGTATTCTACACAATCGCGTACACATTCTGAACGTGCTAATGCACGAAACCCTTACCGTGCCACGAACTACGAGTGAGTCTCTCTCTCTCTCTCTATATATATATATATATATTCTATATTCGCAACCCTCTAACCTTCTTTATAGTCTTTCTAACCAAGAAAGCGGGAAGATCGTTATACAAAGTAATCGTGTTTGAGTCACGAGTTGAAGCGATCGGCGGCAAGGTGCTGTATAAGTGCCTAGCGCCTCTTTTCTTATCTTATCTTTAAAAACCAACCGCTCCTATTTATATTCGTGTACCTCACCTCAATACGTCACACAACTGTGCCAAGCCCCACACGCTATTTTCACCTTATCGATACTTTTACGTAACTTTCTTTAAAAACAGCATCGAATAAGACGAGTAAAAACTAACACAAATAGTTTATATTACATTCAATATTATTTATTCCAAACGTAATAGAGCAGAAATAAATATTTATAATAAAATATAAGGATAAAAGAATCTTTTAATAAATATTTTTAAGATAAATATTATTTATCATATTTTAAAAATAAAAATAATTCTCAACGACTAAATCAAGACGAAAATTGATCTGGAACAAGACATTCTAACAATCTATAACAAAAATTCTTCATCGATAAGCCGAGAATTTCAATGATATTTAAAAATTTTAAATAAGCAAGTTTAATCATGAAAATTAAATATTACGGAAAACTTTTAGCATTAATAATCAAACACTCGTTAATAACAAGAAAATCTATTTATATTAATGAAATTACAAGAATTAATTCGGTTAATTAAGATTAAATTATTTTCAACAAAATCTAATCTATTTAGTAACGAGCACCAACTACGTAGATAATCCCTAATTTTTACAGTAAAGTGTCATACATATATGTCGGAGAAGACCCGTATTTCTTAATTTTAATATTAACTGTTAACTAGTAATTTATTCTTTACTATATTTCAATTTTGTAATTTGGCTAGTTTCAAAATTAAATTTCGAAATTTTTCAGTTTCATACAAAACTTTAAAAAAGAAAGAAATTGTTTTTCATTGTTTGGAGGGTTCACACGCGCACGTAGTAACTTACTCGTTTTTTATCAGTTTTTCATTCATTGTACGTAGTTTTTAATACGGCGAATAGTATGAAAATGTTAGTAGTATCTATTTAAGTATTTAAATTAAGCTAACAGTAATTGTAATATTTATATAAGATAAATATAAAATTTAAATAGTCATATACTTGATATAAACGGAAAACGTTATTCGCGAAAACTGTTTCTATAATTGTGAATATATTTTGGTAATATTGTGTTTATTTAATAAATTCCTTCCTTTAGTTTATAACGGAATTTCGTTCTGAAAAAGACAAAAGTTGTAACTAACCGAAAAAGCATTTAAATTGAAGTAAAAGAATTAATTAATATTGACTATTCTTAAAAGCATCAATCATGCGCCTTGACTATATTATTTTTTTAAATAGTAGCGTCTCTACGTTTCAGCCGAACGGTTTCAGGTACGGATATTGGTCGGACTGGGACTTTCTTTTCATAAGCTACTAAATGAAGTTCTTAAAAAAAAAAAAAAAACTGCGACAAATTTTTAATGTAGTAAAATCAATATTCAAATTACAAAATAAATTAGGTCAATTCAATAAGGCACACTCATTTTTTTTTAAATGTGGTTTTAAAGATTTCTAATTTTATATTCTTTCTTGAGCGATGGCGTCCATTCGCACTCAATTTTTTATTATTATTATTAATATTTTTAAATTGGCATATCATCATCTAACTTAATCAGAATAATGATACATTTATATCTTTAAATTTTAATTAAGAAGCAAAATAAAATCTGTAATATTGTATAACCAAATCAAATACCTCCTTAGAGAGAACGCTTTAAATTTTTTAAGGATGTAAATAAAACTACTGATAATATGTAAACATCTTACTTTGTAAGATGTTTATAAAATAATAAAAATGCATTTTATATTGCATTAAAATAACGGAATATTATCTAAGAATTATCTTTTACACGGAGTAAAACAAAATTAAACTATGATTGGATACATCGACTAATTTTATAGTACAACCTTGCAGTAGTCTTAAAGGAGGGGAGAGAAAAGAATCAATTAATTAATGTATGTCTAAATAATAAATTAAAGGTAAGGATGAAAGGTACGAGGAGAGAAGGTGGAACTGAAAGTATAAGGATAAAGAGGGGAGTGGGACGAGCAAGAGCTGAGAGAGAGGAATTTAAGAAATATTCAGGGTGGAATGCTCGGACGTGTCGACGCATCCCTAAACAGACTCGACACCCTCAACCGTTGTAGTCTGACTTATTTTACTCTACAATAATACAGTATAATATAACGATGACGAAGACCGAACCAAATACCAGTTGTTCATTTATATTAGACCATTAACAAAACGCACAGTTCATAACAAAATTTAATAATAAAGAAATAGGTATAAAGAAACCGCGCTTCGATCTGATCAATTGTTACAAAAAAAAAAGAAATTTGCAACTTTGGCATAAACAACCTAGAATATATATATATGTTGTTTTTTAACTGCAAAAAACACATGTGAAGTATTGAACTACTTTGAAGTACTTTGTACGTCTGCGTACGCTACAAAGTTTTGTGTTACAAAATATTAATCAAAATTGTAAAAACAATAAACTCTTATAAATCTGACAGCGGAAGCTTTTAGGATTATAACCGTTCGGTTGGTTTGGAAAAAAATCCAGTTTGAAGCAAAGAACACGATTAAAACAGATGCAACCGTAATGATACGTCAGCGTACAATAAATAATAAAAAAAAAAAATATAAATAATGATAAATAAATTAACAGTTAATAAAATATGAGAGTTTTCATTAAAATAGTTAGCAAACTTAAAAAATACGTTTAAATCCTTCTTCCTTGTAATGAAAATGTAAAAATTTTCACAATATTATCCCGAATAATAGCTATGTTTTACGTTTAAAATAAAAGCTTACAAAACGGAGTTAATAAAATTTTTCCATAGATTGTACCGTAAGAGATGAAGATTACAATTTTTTTAAAGCCCTCTATAGTTAATTTTTCCGTTAAACTAAGCTCTTTTAAAAATTACTCTTTTTTTTTTACCCAGATCGATAAGTTATTTTTAAGTGGATAATTTTATCAAAGTTAATCGTGACTACAGTTTAAATTTTTAACCTGTATAATTAACACTATAAATTGTAGAGTCAGATTTTTATGGCTTACCAATGTTTTAACGATTTGTCTCTCATAAAAGATAGTTTTTTTTTAAAAAATACCCAGTAATTAAACAACATGCGAATTATAATTTTTTAGGATTAGATTCCTCAATAGTACTTCACTCCCGAGTAAACTACTTCATAAAATCAATCCCGCCGAGATATAATAATAACCATCATCCCCAAAATTTCACCATCCATATTACGATCGTATACAGGAATAATATTACGTACGCTCAATTATTTACAAATAAACGGTTCCGAGGTTATTAAATCTCAGCGGACAACTTACAAATTCAAAATATAAACTTTTTTAGACGCTTTTTTCACTTTTGGATTCCGGGACATCAAACCATCGAGAAATGAGAGTTTGACCGATAGTAATACTTTTCTCTTGGGAAAAATTTAAAAAAAATTATTTAACTTTAAGATGCAAATTCTTTTAGATACAAATGCTAACTTAAGATGACACCTTTTAGAACTTCTTCAATCAAATACATAATTCATAATAGTAACGGCTACAATACGTTTACTTAAGTAATTAAAAAAATGAAAATGTGATCGCTTGCTTCGTAAATCAACATACTCTGCTACAACTCAGAATAACGTTGTTTTATATATACTTTAATTGTAATGTATTTATAACAACATATATTTATAAAACTGTATAGAAAATTTTAATTTCTCTTCAGGGATATTCATCGTCAGACAAGAAACCTCTCAGTAAATAATAAGTTAAAATAGTCTCGTTAATATTCTCCCTAATATAATATAGATTAATACGAATGTGTTCAATCTATTGTTAAAAACGTGATTATAAGAATTAAAAATATATTACAATCTAAGAAAATAGTTTTTGTTTTTTCCAATGTACCGGATTGTTTAACCAAAATATTTTTTTTCAGATTCAATCAACAACAAATAATATATGAAAAAAACAGTCAAACTCATTAAAGGTCGACAAACGTTTATCACGAAAGTGTTACATATTAAATACTTATTATAAAATACATATTAAATCCAAAGAATTCCAAGATTTAAATAAGATTTCCAAAGAATCTAGAAGAAAAAAAAAGATTGGACGCACCACTTATCAAGTTCTTTAAATGATAATCCAATAATATTACAAAATTAAAACTATTTAAAAAAATTCTTCAGAATATAAAACAAAAATTTGAGCTAGTTTTAGCCTAAGGTGAAGTGGTAATATTCCAAGGAAAATGTAGTACATAGCTTACAACTGATGTAGACTCAATAGGTTCATTACATTTAGAAAATGAAAAAAAAATCTTACAACACTTACTATTTACTACACGGTAAATTTAACAAAGTTTTTTCTTCATAGAATGACTAATGAAGAAAGATGAAATTTTTAAAAAAGTAAACAGGAATCTTAAAAAATTTTTTTTTTTAAATAAAAATATCTATTATAATTGAAAAGAAACAATACGCAAACCGAAAAAAAAAATTTACCGCAAGTCTAGTGGGTTTAAACTAGATAAATTAAGGTGAAAAGTTAGCAGAAAGATGTATACGCCTATTCTTTCAAAATATTTAAAGTTATTTACGGTACAGAGAGAAGAATTGACTTAACTTATTTATTCATAATCGTTAATTACCTTAAGTACTCGTTTAG
>JAAAKQ030475657.1:5814-17806 GCA_010016005.3 Zanna intricata | reverse complement strand
TTTAAACAGTTTATTCTATGATCATTACAGAATATATTTATACAAACCTACTATGCAATTAAAAAAAAAAACAGGTTTGATGATTTAATTTTTACTTAAAATTGCATTATTCTGTGCAAAATAACCGTAATCTATATTTTCATGAAAGATCCAGGATATTTCATTTTTAAATTAAATTAAAGATGCTCAATAAACATTTAAGAAAATAATAAAATAACAGTTCTTGAGCAGCTTCTCTTTACTATTTTATTTGAATAATCATTCAGCACAGCTCTTTTTTGTATTAATAAAAATTAAATGCTATTGGCTTAAATATGTTTAATTTGGAATATTAATGTGTAATAAATTCAAAACAAAAAAAATATAATATTTAAAAAAATTAATAACTAATTTTTTAAAAGTTAGTATTTAGTTTTCTTGAATTTCTTTTAAATTATATTTTCAGTTATTCTTTTTATATTAACATTCATTTAAATATGTCTGTATTGTAGTTTTATGTACATTTGTATGTTAACATAGGACATCTTATATTTTTTTCTATACCTAATTGTGTTAGCTTATAGAGTTCAAGTAAACAGACTGCGCTTATGAGTTTTCAGGTGGTCAATTCACAAGCATCTGTTTTAAGTCATGATGCATATAAAAGAAACTAGGCGACTTTAATATTCAGTAACTACATGCTATTATATTTTATAAAAATTATACATATATTAAGACATTTTAAATGAATAATGATTATTTCTTACCTTGTTCCTAGAACCCGCAGCAGCCAGGTTTATATTTTACTGGTACCAGTAAAATATAAACCTTGATAAAAAAATAGTTTCCTCCTGCTCTTTTTATTACTGTTCCATTCTTTACTGTTACTGTTGCAAGTCGAATCATTGTATTATAGTACACATCGATCATTCACAGACCATAAATCAACAGTAATTACTACCGTGTTCCTGTTAACACCTATGGGTAATAAGCAACCCTATATAAACGGAGACTTAAGCTTCATTTATCAGTTATATATTACATCTTACTGCTTCTTCATTTGTATGTTAAGAGATAAATTAGATGAAATCTGGTGATAAAAATAATTTAAAAGCATCTACAGTAGTTGTAACGATACCGGTGTCCTTTACACCAGGGGATCTTTTTATAATGTTTGCAATATTCCATCAAGTAATTTTAGATTTACTTACATATAACCAATCAGACTAGGCTACAAATATTTTGGATCTCTTCTTCAGTTTCCACACTATTACTACTTTCTACCTCACTAATATTATAATACAATTTTGTTCACTTCTAAAGCCTATAAACATCTTCATTTTCACTGACTACTTCACTAACAGATTCCAAATCTTCTGAAACTATTTCTACAGATATATCATGATTGTTAGAACTAATTTTTTACTTGTGCATAAACAAAAAAGAGACTAACAATAGAAAAAGCAACGTACAACAAATATCCGATGGCTGTAAATGAAATATCGTTAGCTGATGAAAATGCAAATTTACAACACTAACAAAAATTTGTGGTGTAACAAAATTATTTTTGTGCAAATAAAAAAAATATTGTATTTACTTGGACCCCAATGGAGACTTCCAAGAGCCTGTTTATAACTTTTCTTTACATATAAGAATGTGCGTTTTTCATAATTTTTTTACTTCTAAACTCTGTAAAAGCAGTTCTTTTAAATCAATAAAACTAAGGTGTAATGTATGATGTCCCTCTACAACTTTTCCCAGGTTTCATATCTGCCCCTCAAGAGCTATGCTACTACCGTATCAAAAAATGAGAACAGTACATTGTAATTCACTTACTTACCTTGTTTCTGATGAAATTGTGAATTTAAGCAGTATAATTTGAAAGTGCTAACTCTTCCAAAGCATGTCAAAAGTTTTTAAAATTCCTGATTATCAGGAAAGCACAAAGCTAGAAAGTGTAAGCATACTTACACTTCGCACTTACTATCGTGCAACAAGGCAAAGCAATAGGTGGCTCATAAGCCAATGGGTGAGTGGAAACTAAATAATGGTTTGTTTTTCACTCAAGATTACAATAATCTTAATAATTGTCATTTTTGACACACTCATACCAAGAGTTTTCCTAATGTGTACTTTTTTTACAAACAATCAGTTGATGCAACCAATCACTCAGAATTTTCATTGTCACAGGTCATTATTCTGATTCATGTGATAGAAAATTAAACCACAAACTTTTATTATTCTTAAATTTAAGTGAAATTCCTTTAATTTTAAAATAAAATTGAATCTCTATTAATGAAAATGATGGAAGTCTCATCATGTAGGTTGAGCAGAGTTATTTATGAACCCTGCTACACAGTAGTAAGTGAGAATTGGTGTTTTGTATATGTAGACTTTCTATCAAAATTTAAGTTTTCATCATAAAAAATACATAAAATTACATCATAAAAAATAACTTTGTAAATCAGGCCAAATTATTTTTTGTTTTTGTTTCACACAATTGAAGTGGAAAGAAAAAAAATTGTTGAATATAGCAGAAACAAATACAATAAAATTAAATTGAATAAAGGATAGTTTTCATATAATTTTATTAAAAAAGTAAAAATTGATAATAATTTTATATACATCAATAATAATTTTAATACACATCAATAATTTATGTAGAAAAAATAATTAAACTTATTTTCTACAACATAATTTTAAAAAAATATAAGGTTTTTATTCTTCCTCTATGAATGAGGAGACCTTGCTGATGATGAGGGGGCTTGAGTGCTCAGTGATACAAGTAGCTTAACCAAAGGTGCAATCATATTGAGAGCCAGGCTAAAGAATGATTCCTGAAAGAGGGCAGCAGCTCTTTCAGTAGTAAAGGGCATAGGTCAGGAGGACTTAAATGGCCATATAAACATCACTCAATCTTCTGAGTACTGTGCAGCTGTAGCTCTCTGGATTCTTAAGAAACAAAAGCGGCTCCTTGGTAAAATATTCCAGAGGTAAACTAGTCCCCCATTCAGATTTCCAGGTGGGAAATAATAAGGAAGAGGTCACAGAAAATTAAAAAATAAAATTCTACAAGTTGGAGCGTGCAATGTTAAAGTCTAAAAAAGGTTGGTAGGTTAGAAAAAATAAGTAGGGAAACTGGTAGTTTGAATGTAGATATAGTAGGAATTAGCAAGGTTCGTGGGAAGAGGAAAATAACTTGGTGAGGTGGTTTTGGAATAATAACTCAAATAAAGGGTAGGTAGGAATAGGTTTCATAATGAACAAAAAGATACGGAAGAGAGTAGAGTATTTCAAAAAGCTTAGAGACAGCATCATTGTAATCAGGATAAAATCAAAACCTAAGCCGATAACAATTGTTAACATCTATATGTCTACAAGTACCCATGATGATGAGGTAGTGTGTGTATATGAAGAAATTGACGAAGCAATTAAGCACATAAAAAGGAGATTAAGTAATAGTTGGAGACTGGAATGCAAGCACTGGAAAAGACAAGGAAGGAAATATTGTGGATGAATACAGGTTGGGCAAAAGGAATGAAAGAGGAGACTAACTTATTGAGTTTTGCACAAAGTATAATTTACTAATTCCAGTTTAAAAATCATAATAGAAAAATATACACATGGAAAAAGCTGGGCAATACTGCAAGGTATAAGATATATATCATGGTTAAGCAAAGATTTAGAAATCAACTCGTCGACTGCAAAGCATATCAAGGAGCAGACATTGATAGCATAATTTAGTGATAATGAAATGTAGATTGGGGTTTAAAAACCTAAAAAAAAGATGTCAGATGTATTGGTGAAATTTAGAGAAGCTTGAGGAAGAGGAGGTAAAGATTTTTGAGGAGGACATCACAAAAGGTTTAAGTAAAAAAGATAGAAAATATTGAAGAAGAATGGGGGGGGAATGTTAAAAAAGAAATTTTTAAATCAGCAGAAGTGAACTTAGATGGAACAAAGAGAACTGGTAGAAAACCTTAATATCAGAGGATATATTGCCGCTGATGGATGAATGTAGGAGGTATAAGAATGCTAGAGATGAAGGTAAAAGGAACTATCGAAAATTAAGAAATACTATAAATAGTAAGGAAATGAAATGTAGTAGAAATAAAGCAGATTGACCACTGAATATAAAAATAGGATGAGAAAAGGACTATGGAAGTAGAAGAATTTTGTTATTTGGGAAGTAAAATTACTAAAGATGGACAAAGCAGAAAGCAGGAATGATATAAAATGCCGAATAGCATAAGTGAAACAAGCTTTCATTCAGAAAGATAATTTGCTTACATAAAAAATTAATTTAATGTCAGGTAAGCATTTTTGAAAGTGTACGTTTAGAGCGTAGTTTTATATAGAAGTGAAACTTGGACAATCAGAATACTCAAGAAGCTTTTGAAATATGGTGCTATATGGCTAAAATTATAGACAACATCTTAAGGCATCCTGGAATAGTTGCTTTGATATTGATAGGTAGATGGGGAAAATTGTGCCGGCAGCAATGTCTGGAACATGTAAAACAAATTGTTAGGGATGTAAGATGTAGGGGATATACTGAAATGAAATGATTGGCACTCTAGACAGGGAATCATGGAGAGCTGCCATGATCATTTCGGTCAAATGACTGAAGAAAAAAATTATTTAATGGGAATAAATTAAGATGACAAGACAATAAATTTAAAAAATTCTTCAAAATATAGAAATACTACTATTGATGGGTGTGAGAACATTATGTAATAAATAACTGTCATGTTAAAAAGAAAAAAGTGATTAAAATCATATTTAATACAAGAAATATTGTTTATAGAACACTTTCACAGAGCAAATAAACTAAAATCATTACTATTATTATTATTACTGCCTTAAGGGACATTACCATACTATGGTGATAGGCTTTACAATGTCAATTTATCTTAACTATAAAATTATACACAAACTGATTTAACATTTTGGCCTAAATTACTTAACATAATTGTTTTTTGAAACATATTTTCTATGTTGTTACTTCTCTTGAACTTAAACTTCTATATATTTCTGGTAAACTACTTAAGAGCTTTGTTTATATATATTAATTTGATTTTATAGAACAATGTAATAATTTTGCTTAGTTAGTATTGCTGAATTTCCAGAGCTTAATTCTTTTGTTATACGGATATAACAAAAGGATCCAGTATTCTACCATCTAAAATAAAATATTCTATCAAAAGATCCAATATCTCTAAACAAAAGTAAGATCACAGAAATAAAAAAACAAATTACAATAAAATAAAGAAATTGACTAGTTACTTTTTTGAAATATTACAACTTAATGTGGGCATATTACTAATAACATTTCTTTCAGTCAAACACATTAAAATTTTACAAAATATTAATAGAAATTACTTATTTACTTCATTAAATCTCAAGAGTAAATAAAATTTTGCATACATATTAACAGTAAAGAAAACCATCTTGCATTTTATCGAATGTTGCTATAAACATTTTTACTGTACAATGGAATTTAGTTTAGTACAACATACATGGCAACAAAATAAATACATTTTCTCACATACTACCAAAGCATTAAAAATTAACAAATAACTTTATAAATAAGAAATTAACATTTTTTTCATGGAATAACATAACTAACATCAATATAATCATAAAAAAATTTAACCATATATGTAAAAGCTTTTCTTTTATTTAATACATAAAATATATCTATCTTAACATCTATACCCTACTATCAGTTATAATCAGAACAATATGGTTAAATAACAAAGTAAATAAATAATATTTTTTATAGATAACACAATAAAATGTACTATATTTAACTACGCAATGTGGCTACCTACATTGCCTAATAAATTTCACTTATGAAAATTTAACAATTTCCATAACTTAAAATAAAACATGTTACAGTAATAAAAAAAACAAATTCTTAAAAAAGTCTGCTTAAAAACAAATTATGAAATAAACTTACAATAACTTAATCAATGCAGCCAATCATAAATTAAGCTTGATACAAGATATAAATTTATCAAGAATAATTAATATTCAGCTACAACTTGATTTAAAATTCTCAGGTATCTGAACCTGGCTTAACTGAAATTAATAAAAAATATTTTAAAAATAAAATAAAAATATTTTCATAAAATTCACAAAAAGAGCATGGAATAAATTTCACGTAAAGGAACCAAATTTAACTTTATAAAAAAGTATCAATAGAATGGAAAGTATCATATGAAGGCCTATAATCATGAAAAATCAAGAAACGGTTTGAATTACACCGAAAATAATATTCATTCAGTAAAGTCAACATATTACAGAGTTATGGATAAATTCCTAGGTGCAACATTGAGGATAAAGAATACAGGAATAATGAACATAAGATAAATGAACAATTTTCAGAAGATGTCAAAGTGTCATCTGAGGATATATTCAACGACTTAAGAAGCAAAAAATTTCAACTATATTATTTTAACAACACAATACTTTAGTTGTGCTTTTTACACACCAAACTTTTTTCTCGTTCATACTAATCAACATTGATTATGGTTAATGGAACAAAAGAAAGAAGTAAACCAAAAACATTTTGAAAATCATGTCTAAATGTACATTTAATAAACTATTTACAGCAAAAAAAAAAAAAAAAAAAAAAAATGCTTCTACATAAATTAACATTATTCTTACTTAAATCAAGGCTATTTGAAATTAGTCCACACTAAAAATCTATTCAACAAATAAGTAATAAAATATAAAACAAATTCAAACATGCATCTTCTTAAACATAATACAGTTATCTTTCAGAATTACAAATTAATTACTATACAAAAAATTGATGATTATAGACATTACTGTGATCAACAAATTCAATAACAGGAATTCATATACCATGTCACTATGTAAATTTATGTTAAACTTTCATTAGAAAGAAAATAATCTGCTTATGACATTTTCCATGCAACAAGATATTTCAGTTTTTAAAAATCACTTCCAAAGTATTTCACTGTACTTAAAAAATTTATGAAGCCCTTTAAGTAAGATATCTCCCTAAAAATGAAGCAGATTTGTTATAATTGGCTTGCATTATGATTTTCATAGCCAAAGTAACATATAAGAAATTCCAAATTGGTGAAATACTCTTTTAATATGTTTACTGGCAGAACACACACTATGTATAAGTGAAAATATTTTAATACTATTTTTCTAAGTACATTAATGAAAATATAAATTTTAATAATAGCAGAAAGCAATTTTAAGAAAAAAATTTTTACCTCAACGTTGAAAATGTTGAGAAAAATTCAACATTAAAAATGTTTTTATGGAAAATGTCAAACTTAAGACTATATTACACAACTCTCAACCCAATCAATAGTTTTAACATACTTATGATTGTTATTTTTATTCATTTAATAGTAAATAAAATTACTGTATTTACTTGGATATAGGGTGAACTTGTGACAATTTTAGGAAAGACTTTTTTTTAATTTTGTCCAGAGACCAACACAGAGACAGAAAATATGAGAAACTTTATAATGTGACACCAATCCCTAAGATAATAATCTCTAAATTTCTTTCTTTAGTTGTTTGGTTGGTCACTCGCTAAGCAGTAAAATATGGGCTATGCAAGAGCCAGTTACAGTTGTAAATTTAAATTGCAAGCAGTGTGTTACGCACAAGAAAATGGAAATCAAGTAGATGAGGGGGAAGTTTGATGTGGGTGAAAAGAATGTGTGAAGATGGATTGAAATCAAAGAAGCTCTTGAAAAAACATCCCAAAGTCTACAATCTTTTCATGACATGAAGATGAAATATCTGAAAGTAGAAACTAAGCTGCTGGAACATGTTGAGGAAATATGGGTAGATAGGTTTTCTGTTTCCTGTAAATGTTACAATATGGAGTGCATCAATTTTCAGTCAGCATAGGAGGCATTCATCAAGACTGAATATAAAGCCAGTTATGGCTGGTCAAGGCGTTTTATAGCATGAAATGATCTGTGATTCAGCAGCGGACAATAATGGCAATTGGAAATGCAAATGAAATTCATATACTGTTTGATATACCAGGTGAAACAACATGAACAAAGCTGGTTAAAAAATATTGCTGTGCAAACTTCAGGAATAGAATAATAGTGGTGTATCATAATGCAAGATATCATTGCTAACTCCCACTTTACATCATTTTTAAGTGTAAAACCGTGCCCAAGGAGAAGCTATCAGCTGGAATATTGATAAGAGAGGGTAAGAGTGAAAGAGAAAAGATGGATGATTGAAGAATAGTATGTGGATTAATTGAAGGTGAGTTTAGGCATCTAGGTGGTGCACTCTTACATTATAGGTGTATGCTAATCATAAGACAGTTTCTGAGGCCATTTAACAGAAAAAATGAAAGAGGCAAGAAGCACGTCATGGTTGTGATACCAGGAGAGATGACTGGCATGTTACAATCACTCGGCTAGGTTCTTTTTTAAGTTCTTCTTCTCAGGAGTGGTCGACCTGAGATTGGACAAGACTACACTTCATTCACATTCATACACATCATCCTCATTCATCCTTTGAAGCAATACCTTATGGTAATTCTGGAGGCTAAACAGATAAAGAGAGAGGTTCTTGTTTTAAATTAACCCTTTCGCTATCATAGAAACTCATATGTCCCAGAGCTTCGTAAAACAGTACTGATGGGACATTAGAATGGTATCTGTTATTTCCCTCGAATTATTATTACACTGATGTTATTAAATGGTGTTACAAGTTGTTTTACTAAAGAGTTAATATAAAGCAGAAAGTAGAAGCAAAGCTGCATTATTTGGCATGTCAATTTTTTTTAAATTTACTTTTCTCTTCTCTGGGATGTATTTGTCCTGGTAGTATTTTATAATGGGATGTATTTTGTATCCCAGAGGTACTGAAATGATCTAAATATTCACATAAATAGGTTATATTTACTTATTGTTCATGATTTCTTTATTATTACTTGCATTACCTTCTTTTATTTACTATTTCATTGTTACTATTTCTTGCTATTTCAATATGTCCTCTGAAATTATATTTTTTTTAACCTTTTCTATTTTTCATATACATATTTCTATCACTATTACAATACTAAAAAAATATTTATTTCCAATTGTTTCAGAGATGAGTAAAAGAATTTTCACTCCACCAGTGATATTGGACCAGCTGGAAACTAGTGGCAATTCAGATAGATCTTTATTTTCTGAGGCTGTCAGAAAAAAATTGGTCTGCTAATTCTTCTGATACAGAAGATGTCAACAACAGAAATGGTGAGGTTATGAAAGTTAAAGATAATGAATATAACCTTACAAATAACAATATCAATAATAATACTAATGATACGACAGATGAGAAAAAAAAATTTTTAACACATTTTAAAACATTTTTTAGGGCATAAAAAATTTCTATAAGCACTATAAGTTTAAAAAATTGAATGTTCTGATTAATGTATAAGACATGAGAAAATCTTTGTGATCTTTTAGATTTTTTAATGAAGGTGTATACATTGTTAATATGATTTAAAATGAAAAATGTTTTAGATCTACCTTTACTATTTATGATATCAAACATTAAAATGTTGGAATAAAATCTACCATATCTTTTTCTCTACCTCATGAACACACACACAAAATATACAGATTTAATGCTAATATGACAATAAACTACTAATAAAACTTATATAATATGACTATTCATAATGCAACAATTAATATGTACAAAAAAAAAACTAGAATTTTTAATAACTGAAAGCTAAATTTGACCATTACATTAGATTGTGAATGTTACACACACACTTTTATAAATATATATACTTTATATTACTATATAAATTAGCTACAATAATATTAATTACTGGTATCAGGTTAGCGAGTAATATTAATGTTACATAAAAGTTCATTCATAGAAACAAAATAATTTTAAACTTAAGAATACAAAGAATGATGTTTATGTGATGAACAACCACTGAGCTGATACAATACATAAACTTATAAAGGGCATTTATATATCTGGACAAAATAAAACTGATGGTTGTTTCATAAAATATAACATTTATAATTTAAAATTGTAATTCTGATGGTAACTGTAATTGTAGCTGATGGTTGTTTTATATTTTATAACTTTATATAATTTAAAATTGTAATTCTGCTACAAGATTTTCAAATCTTGCAGCAGAATTAACATCTTAGTTTTATTTATATATATATATATATATCATCTACAAACACATAAAAAAAAGTGAAATATTATATTGTTATTATATAATATAAATATAAGGGTAGAAATATTTCAGTAAGATACAACAAAAAATTATTATCATTAATGGTAAAACTTATAACTAAATCTAAATATTTACACTTATAATTAGTATTTTTTTGTCTTATTTTACTATTACTTTTTTTGTAAGTTTTCTTTAAAAGCTTCCAACTTATGGCAAACTTGAAAATGACTCTCACTCCAATCCTTTTCCTGAAACAAAATGAAGTAAAACTATGAAATTAATGTTAAATTTAAATTCACATAACTACATAACTTATATAAATTAAAAACTTTTTTCTTAACTAGAATGTATTTTCTTCTAACCATATATACTACTCATACATTCTACCATTCTCGTTCACCGACTGCAGTTTGAATTACGGGATAAATTTAATAATGATTGAAAAAAATACTTTTATACATGTTTGTATGGTTTAATGCAATGCATAAGTTTTTGCATAATGCTTTAAGCAGGATGACTTCAACGTAAATTTATATTTAGGTTTATATTTCATAATACAATATAAATAAGTCTACAGTGAAGACAAACAAAAAATCTTTTCTAATTTCTTACACAACCATGTACATTTTTTATTTCAAATCTCTTCTATTGCATAACTGAAAGAACATCAAAGGAAGTATTACAAAGTAAAAAAAGAAAAATTGGTGCATTTGGCTTTCAAATTTAAACACCCAACACCCCAATAACGACATCTGAAAACATCAACCCTCCCACAATAAAAGAAGTCTGCAAGGCACTGGGCGAGATGAAGAATTACAAAGCAACAGGAGAAGATCAGGCCTTTTGTAGATATCTGGAAACATGCAGAAGATCAGCAAAAATTGCCCTTCATCAGCAGCTTGTCAACATCTGGATCAAAGAACTACCAAAACATGGAGAACAGCCTCAGTCCATCTACTACACAAAAAAAGGGGATAAACAGACCCTAACAGTTACAGGGAAATCCTACTCCAAGACAACATACAAAATTCTTTCAAGAATCATCCTCAAAAGGATCAATTCACAAGAACTAGCAGAATACCAGGGAGGTTTCAGACCCTGAAGGAGCTGTCCAGACCAGATAATGAGTCTCAAGCTAATAATGGATAGCAATAGGAAAAGACACATGGTGATAACATTTGTAGATTCCAAGAAAGCTTATGACTGCATCCACAGAGAATTCCTTCAAAAAATTCTATGATACCTGTGACTACATACCAAATTAATAAACCCAATAAACCTGACCCTCACAAATACAAAGATGAAGGTAAAACTTAGAGACAAGCTCTCTGAACAATTTGAGATCAAAACAGGACTATGTGAAGGTGATGGGCTCTCACCATTATAACTCAACTGGGCTCTAGAAATGGTAATGAGAGAATGGCTCAAAAAATGTCCCCAAAAGTAAAAATAGGCTGAAAAATCAAATAAACTGTTTGTTTTATAGACAACTTGGTACTGCTAAATAAAATTGGCCTCAACATATTTGAAAAGACAGAAATTATGCCACAAAAACTTAGAAGTAAACAAACAGTAATAAAATCAAAACAGTAACCCAATTTAAATAGTAAAGATTAAACAATCTAAACAAAAAAAACCTTGATCCAACTAAAAAGAAACAACTAGACAAAGCTCAAAAATGAATCTGGTACACTTACAATAAAAAAATTCTTATCAATAAATCCAAAAATAATACACTACAACAGTTATAGAACCAGAAAGCCACTTATGCAGCAGAAACACTTCCATCAACAAATAATT
>JAAAKQ030475646.1:0-22990 GCA_010016005.3 Zanna intricata | reverse complement strand
ACAATTCAGATGTCTTCTGCTCAAAATAGTGGACATACTAGCAGGACCACACAGAAACTTCTACCAGCCACTAAAACCTGGCAGATTATCTACCACAACATAAGGATGCTGCAGAAATACCACATTCAGATTCCTTCTTAACTACTTGTACAACCTCACCTAATTCAATCTGTGCAGTGTAAGCACCCTGAGCATTCAACTGCCCAAAATTAACCATTCAATGAATTGAAATTGGTAGCGTCTCAGCCTTACATCCAGAGGTCTCGGGTTCGAATCCGGTCAGGAATGGCATTTTCACATGCTACAAATCATCCACATCTCATCCTCTGAAGTAATACCTAATGGTGGTCCCATAGGGAAAAAAATGAATTGAAATACATCTCGGCACCTCTTAAGGAAGACCCACAATCCTTACTCTCCACAGAGTGTTTATGCTCTTTGTGCAGCCTCTTACTATTGACACAAATCAATCCCGCATTCTTCTTATGACAGTCCTCTTGTTTCTGCCCTTCCTCTCCACAATGAATAAGCAGCGACGAAAACTGGTAGAACTTTGCCCTCTCTTCATAACGACAACCCACAAAAAATGTTGGACATCTAGACATACATATATATATTCATTCACCCTACAAGACGAGAAGTCCACAGACAACCTGCCATCTCTCTGACGAGAGTCATGAACTCATCAGAGAAATGATAAATCCGTGTCGTAGACAATAACTCTTGGTCACCGTTTACGTTTAGGATCAACCCTTACCTTACTTTTTCAGCTTTTAAAGATTCAGAGATAACCCTCACAGTCTTTTTGTTATCAGCCACTACAACCAATCCCCTCTGGGTTTTCCATATATTTCTTATCTTCAAGTTAGACCTCTTTTTACAAAGAGCAACCTAAAAATATTTTCTTATTTCCTAGGCTGTTTTTACCATACCCAAAGGCTTATTCAGAAAAATAACCTCTGGCTGCTTTGACAACCAGCTGGCCTCAAGTTTATCTTTCAAAATCTCTGAGTAGCACTTCCGTAACATGCCTATAAACTACAGTAGGAATTGTCACTGTTTCCTTCAAAATCACCTTCTTTACTTCAATTGGCTTAGAAGCCAATGCCTCAAAACTCCGAGTCAGGGCAAAAAACCTTGCCTTAAATTCCTTATGCCCAGGGTCTACAAATATCCCTGTTATTCACCACCTCTTACCCGCTACTGAATCAATCTCGCAAATACTTGTGGAAGCAATCAATCACGAGACCTCGGATTACAGCCTGCACCCAGAGTGTAAGCAGGACTAGGATTTGAACCAGTGATAACTAGGACAAATCCTAGCTTATAATGGGTACTAAAAACCAGCAGTCGTTACCACTCCTTTGCAACATACCGTTCAGAACCAGAATAATTAAGTTTTGAAGGACCCTCGATGAGGCGAGTGCATGTCAAATCTAACCCGAGTATCGAAGTCTGCGAATAAAAATAAACAATCAGTCAATGTTCTATTAAGATGCAGATGTTGCACACCTTTAATCGACAAACAATCCAACACTAGAGGTGGTACACACTCAATTCAAATTCAAGTTATAGCCAAAGATAGGCTAATACAACAAAAACTTTGGACGCATCAGTAGGACCAAAGTTGTTAGGGTCTCTTTTTTCCTGTTTAGACTCCGTATTACGCCAGATCAATTCAGTGGGTTAGTTGTTAAGGGCTGTTTTGTCCAATTTTGTGTAGCGAGTGAATGATGCTGTCGTCCAGTGTTCTGTTAGTTCTTTTGTCTAGAAGTTGACAAGCTGTTAATGATTTTTGCTCAGCTATCTGCATGTTTCCAGACTTCTACAAAGCTCTGATCTTCTCCGTCACTTTGTAATTTTTCATCTCACCCAATGCTTGGTAGACTTATTTTATTGGTGGGGGGAGGTGATATTATTGGGGCGCTAGTATTGAAGTTTAGGAGATTTGTCGATTTTTTGCAATTTAGGAGTTTGTGGAAATATTTAACTAAGATATCTGCGTTGTGTTTATTGTTACGGGCTAAATTATGGTTTTCTTCTTCATTTGTGGTTGGAGAGAGATCGTATTTTTGGACTTGTTTTTTTAAAGGTTTTGTGGTACTCTCGACTGAGTTTTATTAGATTCTTCTACTATTGATTTCAGTGTGTCTTCATGGTGCTGTCTTTTTATTTTGTTTAGGATTAGAGTGGTTTATTTTTTGTTTTACTAAATTTTGGCAATTATGTCTTTCTCCACTGAGAAAGACTCTATTGATGTTTTTTACGGGGTTTTATTGGGCCCAATTCTTCTGTGATTTGTTTAAGGTTGTTGACGAGATCTTTAAGTTTATCCGTGATTGTTTTGGTGGAGAGGCTTTCTCTTGCTTATGTGTTATGTGCTACAAAACACTCTATCCACGTAGTTCTGGTTGGGAACCTGAACTACGTGGAGAACGAGAGAGTTTTCTGATTTGAAGAGGTCTGCAAGTCGTCTTGGCGACGAGCAGAAAATGACGCGACAAGCAGAATGTAGGAATTTGAGGACCCGGTATTTTCATGATTCGAACAGCAGAAAGGGATTCTTGGCGTTCTTTTAAGCTGGATCAAGATAATAAAGATTGATGGGGTGTCGTTTATAGATTTTGGGACATAAACGAAAGAAGAACGTTCTTCTGTCTGCTTTCTCGAAACAGCAAGGTATACTGACTGACATGATAGAAATATTGGGCACTCTGTTGAATGACTTACAGCCAGATGATGATGTGGAGGGTGAGTGTCAGTATCATCTGTATGTTAGGTGAGAGAGGTCGCTTCTTCTCGTTTGGGTATAGCATCTTTGAAGATTTCTGAGGCTGAGGTATAGCAGGTTGTTAGCAGTTTCGTAAGACATAAGCCTCTTGGTAGTATCGCTATAAAAATTATTCCTCGCTCGTTGGGGTATGCGCAACAACGAAGGTTCTGAATAGAATTTTTTTTTTTGCTGGTTATTTTCCACTTTGCTGGAAAAGAGATCTGATTAACCTTCTTTTTAAAAGCAGTGAAAAAGATCCTACTGCGAGTTCATTATACAGACCTCTAATGCTTCTGCCATAGCTTGGTAAGAAGGTGTTTGAGAAGTTGCTGTACTTGGAATTAACGGAAGGTTGGCCTCACAATATCTCTTGATGGAGGATCAGTATGGCTTTCGACTGGGGAAAGGTACAGAGGATGCAATTTTAAAGTGACCGACATCGTTATTAACTCCGACTACGCATGTCTCGGATATATTTTTTAATACATCCGTGGCATTTAGCAACTTGTGGTGGCCCCGTGCCTTGTTTTAATTACGAGGCAGGCTGGAGTGTACGCGTGATGAGATCGGGATGCTACAAAGTGACTCTTGTAACTGATATGTAGTGCTTTGTGACGGTGGCACTGAATTAAGTAGATGTTGTCCAATGAATGCCCCTAAGGCAATATATGGGAGCCTCTGCTTTGGGTTGTGGAGTTAGATTCTATCATGCGGTTGAGATTGCGCAGTAGATGTCGAGTCATCGCTTATGTCGATGATGGGCTTCTAATGCTCAAAGGAAACTCGCGGAACGAGGTCAAATTCCAGGCAACGCAAGCATGTAGAATACTAGAGGTAGAGGCAATCAATTAAAATTCGTTTTTAGCCCACCATGATGCTGCTGAAGGGCCGTTTGGAGTTGTTACGCAGCAAGCGCATGTTTTGATGACCGATGCCTCATTGCAATGATATTTGGGTGTATTCCTCGATTAGAATTTCAGAATCAAGGAGCACTTTCAGAATGTTACTAAGAAGGGTTGTGATGCCTTTTTCGGCATTTGTAGGGTGGTTAATCCTGATTGGGGTCTAAATTTTAAAACAACAAAATTTTGTATAAAGGTGTATGAGAGGCGATTGTATTTTATGCAGCACCTTTTTGGGCAAACAGAATAAGATATAAAAGTTACTGTGATATTCTGTTGAGGCCTACGCATCTCCTGTTACTTATTATGACTGGAAGCTATAGGACTATTTTGGTTGAGACAGTTCTAATTATCGCAAGTGTTACACTAACTACAAGATGAGATTCCATTGTAAACTACAGAGAAATCTCATTCCTAGGCATAACATACAAAATAATTTCAAGGATCATCCTCAACAGTAGCGGTTTCCTTGAGAGGAGAATCCCGACTAAAAGACACAATAGATTACATTCCAAATTATAAACATGATAAAACTGACCCTCATAAATACTAAGTCAAATATAAAATTCAGAGGCGAATTCTCAGAACCATTTGAGATCAAAACAACACTGCTCCAAGGAGATGGTCTCTCACCTACTACAGTTTAACTGTGCTCTGGAAATGGTAATGAGGGAATGGCTCAAAAATGCCAAAAAATAAAAATAGGCCTTAAATTGAAACAAATTTCTTGGTTTCACCGATGATTTGGTATAATTAACAAACAACATTGACGAAGTTAAAACACAAATATTAAAACTTCAAAACATTGCAAATAAAACTGGCCTCAAAATATCATCCCAAAAGATAGAAATTATGCACAAAAATCAACACAATTAAAAAAAACATATAAACTATAATAAAGTCAAAATTATAACCCAATTTAAATACCTTGGACAAATAATAGCAACCTAAACGAAAAAACCTCAATCCTACCAAGAACAAACAAACTAGCTAAAGCACAAAAATTAATCTGCTACATCTACAGAAAAAACTGTCTATTCATAAATGTAAAAATAAGACGCTACAACACAGTTATAAAACTGGAAATCACACATATGCAGTAGACAAACACTCTTCCATCTGAACAAACAAAAACCAACAGACTCCAGAAAATTGAAAGAACCTGCATCAACAAAAAGTACCAGAAAGTCGGCAGTGGTGGATCACATCCAACAAAGTTGTGTACAAAAAATTAGAACTCATCGCTGTTACCATGCATGAGAGGAGACTAGGATTCTTTAGACACATTTTAAGGATGCAAGAATTGAGACTTCTGAAACAGGTAGTACAGTACAGTCTCAACTTGAAAAACACCAAGATAGTATGCAGAGGATTACAGAAATGAGAGAGGTTCCGAAGGAAATTGCCCTTACACCAGAAGACTCAATAAAATTAAATGAAAAAATCAAGGATAAAAACATTTGCTTTGCATGCACAAGAAACAGACTCATACAAACATTTTCTACACCAGAAAGGGCACAGAGATAATGTATAAAAAAGCACTGGGAGGACCACAAGGCTAAAACAGTCAGTCCCTTGGAAGAGACGTGGATAATGGACGACGTGATCCTACGGAGTTATAAAAGATAGAAAATTACACACACGCACACATACGTGTGCACATACCCAATTTCAAAACATGATAATTAAATGAGCAATATATTTCCACAAATTTTTGTCCATGGATCAATTTTTTGGCAAATGATGGGAAATATATTAATTACTAATTAAACTGTGCTTTTTTAACAAATTAATATAAACTCTTATTATCAGATACCTTCTCTGTATTTTTTTATAAGTAATTACCCATACAAATTTGGAAAAGGTATTTTAGTTGTTTAGAAATATGACTTCTTATGTGACTGAAATAAATCTAATTAATATTATAATGTTTTATTAGATATCAGTATTAGCAATCATGTTCACAGACATTCTTGTGACTATTAAGTATTCTTTACTGAATGGAGCCAATACTTTTACCCAGATATCAGCTGACGTTACTTAAGGCAATTTTTTTTAATTACCATACATATTATGTAAAATGAAATAAAGTTTATTAGATTTGAACTATGCCCATATATATAATTTTTGGTCTGTTAATATACTTTATAATATTTATACGTTATGTTTCTCTTCTGTTTATTTATAGAAAACAGAACGCTTAATGCCATTGCTGGTATTTTTATGATTTGTATCTACGAGATGATTACCAGATCTTATTTTTATTATGGCACCCTTTAACAAAGATTGTTGACCATCATTACTATTTTTGTCTTATACACAGCTGCTGTAAATAATTGATTTAATGTAAGATTGGAACTATTCTCTAACATTATGCAGCCTTGATCTTCCTCATCAAACTCTATCTCATTTTTGTCAATCTTTCTTTGCATAATCACTAGCAGAAGTCTTTAACATTGCTGTATTATCACGTGATCAAAATATTACAATTTGTAACCTTTTATTAATTACCTTTTTACCAACATTCTAGACAAAAGCTCTTCATTTGTGATTTCAAGCTATTCATCAAACTTTACTTAATAACCCCATCTCAAAGGGCTTCAAGTCTTTTTGTTATGGTTTATTAAGCTTCTGTTTCATACAGGAGAATCAAAGATGTATATAGAGCATACATAGTTTTACTCTAATTTTTAATTTGACTTTTAGATGCCTACAGCAGAAGTTTTTTATCTGATGTAATGTACTGTAGGGTATTAATATTAATACCCTTGGTTTTATCTCTTTGCTATTGTTACCAAATATTAAATCTATTCATACATAAAAAATCTTAACAAGAATTCTATACTGAAGAATTGCGAGGAGAGTGGAAGAAGTGTTAGAAGACCAATTTGGTTTCAGGAAAAGTATAGGAACAACAGAAGCAACTTTAGCACTCAGATTAATAGCAGAAGATTAAAGAAAAACAGACCGACATACATGGCATTTATAGATTTAGGAAAGGCATTTGATAAAGTAGACTGGAATAAAATTTTCAGCATTTAAAAAGAATTAAGGTTGAAGTATAGATATAAAAGAACAATTGCTAACATTTACAGGAACTAAATTGCAACAATAATAATCAAAGAACATAAAAAAGAAGTGGTAATAAAAAAGGGAGTTCAACAAGGATGTTCCCAATCCCTGTTACTTTTTAATCTTTACATAGAACTAGCAGTTAATGAAGTTAAAGAACAATTTAGAGCTAGAGTAACAGTGCAAGGTGAAAAGATAAAGATGCTACGATTTGCTGACGATATAGTTGTTCTAGCAGAGAGTAAAAAATATTTAAGAGAAACTTTGAATGGCATGGATGACGTTCTACGCAGGAACTACCGCATGAAAATAAACAAGAACAAAACGAAAGTAATGAAATGTAGTAGAAATAGTGTAGATGGATCACTGAATATATGCCAACCATGGATGAATATATATATGCCAACCTTTGTGGCGCGAGTGGTAGCGTCTCGGCCTTACAACCCGGAGGTCCCGGGTTTGAATCCCGGTCAGGCATGGCATTTTTCACACCCGCTACAATTCATTCATCTCATCCTCTGATGATATACCTTAACGGTGGAAAAAAAAAAATCACTGAATATAAAAATAGGAAGAGAAAAGATTTCTGAGGTAGAAGAATTTTGTTATTTGAGAAGTAGAATTATTAAAGATGGACGAAGCAGAGCAATATAAAATGCCGAATAGCACAGGCAAAATGAGCTTTCAATCAGAAATATAATTTGCTTATATCAAAAATTAATTTAACCATCATGAAAACATTTCTGAAAGTATATATTCTGAGCATAACTTTATATGGAAGTGAAACTTTAAAGTACCTGAGAAGAAAAGATTAGAAGCTTTTGAAATGTGGTGTTACAGGAGAATGTTAAAAATTAGTTGGGTGGATGTTTTAGCACAAGGTTTTTATAAAAATTATTATAACTCCCCAAATATATATTGAAGTCCACAAAATAAATTTATAACTAATTAAAATAATAAACATTGTTAAATTGTTATGTAAATAATATTTAATAATGGTATCTTGTTAATAATATCTCATTTCTATATTTAATAATAATATTTTGTTAATATTATTTGATTTGTATGTTAATAGTATTTAAATAATTCTGTAATTGTTATTTGTAATCAGATTTTGAACCTTCTAGAAAGTACGAGATTTCTACTAGAAACAGTAAAGTTGTATTTTTGTTTGAATTATTATTTTTATTTAGGAATGAATTTTTATTTGGCAATTATCATTGATAAATTTCAGTTTTGTAATTAAAGTAGAGTTAATTATATTTGTAAATAATGAAGATATTTGTAATAGAAGCGAATGGTATCTTCTGGTCTATTCTAGACAGATGGGTAACTGTATATAAACAGAGGCAAGCGACCTGTGATTGGTTCATTGGTGGTTGAGTCATGTGACATGTTCAGATGTTGTTGTGCTACGCGAAGTTTAAAATTGTTTCATGTAGCTTTAGTTAAGCATTGTAAATGTTTGTTTGTTTGAATTGTTGTATTAAATAGATTATTGTGAGAAGGCTGTCATGGTGGTTATTTATATGAATCATGTTCTCACTATAATTGGCGACCGTGAAAATAATGTTAAAATAATTGTCCGGAAGATGATATCGTTCTAAATACGAATCATTCTACCACGTCATGGATAGTGACAAATGTTGTGGCAAATCGATGAAAAAAGAAGCATTGGGAAAAATATAGTTAAAAGAAGAGACAGACTTACAGGCCACAAATTAAGGAATTCCATCCTGGAATAGTCACTTTGATATTGGATGGACAGATAGATGGGAAAAATTGTGCAGGCAGGCAACAGCTGGAATATGCAAAACAAATTGTTAGGGATATATGATGTAGGAGCCAGTCATAGTAGCCCATGTAGTCATAGTAGGATGTAGTAGTCGTGTACCAGTCGTTTGAAATGAAATGAAATGAAACGACTGGCACTAGAAAGAAAATCTTGGAGAGCTGCATAAAACCAGTCAAATGACTGAAGACAAAAAAAACTGCTTTTGATTACTAAAGACAGATTGATAGAATGAACAAACAATGAAAATTATACTTAAGTTGACTTTCACACTAAATCACTAATGTTTATGTTACCAAGTAAATTACAACAAATTTCATATTAAGCAGATAGATGTTATTTTTAAAGATATTTTTTATAGCCACAGTTGTTGAAAGAAAATAAAATAATCTTATAAATTGAGAAAAGTTAAAATTGTTGATCTTATTACTAGTTGTTTAATAAAATTATTAGTACCTAGAAAAAATAAAAAACTAGTCAAAATTCAGCAAATGTATTTTACATTAAAAAGATAAAACAAACAAGAAATAAATAATATTAAAATATTTTAAAGCTCATTTGATAGCGGTAAATTACCAGCTACTTTTTTTCTCTATGTATGAATTCATTTATTTTTATTCACATACAATTCTAATTATAAAAATTCATACATGTAAATATATACAATATTTTAACAACTTTTTTTTTTTACTTAATAGTATTCGTAACACAATAATTATTTAAAATAATAATAAATATAATTTTACCACAGAAATAATAAAATTATAAACATTAATAGTGATGATCTGTTAAAGTAATTTATCTATGTTAAACGTATTTTTAATTATTAAACAGTTTTTATTTATTATAAAAAAAAAAAAATAGTTATATAATGAAAATTCTATTTATAACTTATCGAGTAAAATTTTTTATTCTTACTATATAATTTTAAAATAAATCGCACAATATGTAATATTAAAGAAATTAATGCTTATGATAAAAATGTTACATTTATTATTTTCATTTTTCAAATTTAATTTTAAAGCAAACTATATTGAATATATAATGAAAAAAATATTAACAATAGCTTGAAAATAATTAATATTACATATTTAAAAAAAATAAGGTACAAAAGATTCATGACATATTTATTTTGATATCATCTACCCATAACATTTTTCAGTGCTAATGAAACTCAGGCATACTATATTTAATACATACTTTATTACATTTTCCAACATTTTATTGCAAGTAAATATTGCGTATATAATTTACTTACACTAAACGGCAGTTTAACATTTAATCAAAAAATTATATACACTATTCACGAAGTTGTACAACTCTTTAACATAACTAAATATTTATTAGAAATTAATTTGCTATTATGTTAAATGACCAACACAATGATTTTATATTTCTTATAATCTGTTGATTAGGTTATCTTATTGTGTTGCCAGAAATTTATAATATTCACAAGCATACTGTATAGATGTTATAGAAAATTATGTGAAGAATTTGAAAGTTTTTGATTTTAAATAGGATGTCGTTTCTGAACTTTAGTCATTATTTGTAAAGTTAAATAGGAAGTTTTAGATCGCCATAAATATTTTTTTTAGGATCTGTAGATTGGGATGTATAAATATTTAAATTGTATTTTAATATTAAACATTGTAGATTTCACACCTTTCTATATATTATTATATCTAGTTCTATTTTGAATAATTGTATAAAAAGTGTAAAAATAGAAGAAAATCATTATACTACAAAATTGTAAGATTTATTCAGTAAAAATAACAATAGAAAAAAATAGTTATACAGGAAAATGAATGAAAAAAAAAGTTACATTATTGATGTAATTACGTATGTTTATATTTGTAGTTCTATTAACTTTGTTCCAAAATAGTTCAAAGAAAGTATATATTTATAAAAAGATGGGTCTTACTTCTTATGTCCAACAATAATTTTAGGTAATCTGTTTTTAAAGAAATACACTTATATGTATTTATTTGTTAATGAATTCTATGAAGCTTATATCATAGGTTATTTAACAGTTAGTAATATTTGTTTCGTTTCGGTTAATGGTAATTTTATAGGCATGGTGTTGTTTAAATTACGATCATTTGGGTGAAATTTATAGTGATAAGAAATCTATCTGCAACACACGATATTTTAAGTGAGAATAGACAATGCGATAATGGTCATGTAATGAAATTAAACTTTGATGTGAAAATTTTGTGACTGGGTGGAGTTTGTAAACTGTCTCGGGGAGAACAAGCTGGATAATCTTTCGTTTGTGAAAAATTTTAAATTTATATGTTGGTGAAGTAGTGAAGTTAGTTTAATTTCATTTTGTGAACAGGAATTGGAGATAGATAATACTGCATGGCAACATGTAGTCATATAGAACAAGGAGATATCACATAAAACCAAGGAAATATACTCATATGATAGTCATATAAAACAAGGAGATATACTCGTATGATAATCAAATGTGTTAGACTTTTGAGATGAAACATTCAAGGCGTTGACATTCAAAATGTAATGAAACTATAAAAAAATTAGGGAAAAACTTAAAAAAAATTGAGATGGAGTACGATAATAAGAAATAAGACATATGATAATAAGAAATAAGAACAAACTACCTTATTAAATAAAATATCTTAATTTTCATTAAATGCAAATTATAACTTAAAATAATCATTCTGAAGCTTGATTCTTTTATCGGTTTATAATTTCACAGACATCTGACAATAGATGAAAAAAAAAATGGAATAATAGTTAAATAGTAAATTAAAGAATACAAGCATTAAATGTGTGGAGCAAATGATAAAATGAAATAAGAAGTCTTTCATTAATGAGTATATTAATTTCCAAACATCACATGAAACTTCTGCTCGACAGAAACCTGTATTCTTTATAAAATTATTATCAAATTTACATAAAATATGTGGTGTCTAAAAAATTGTCTCTACAAACTTAAATCTAAATCGAGTCCTTCATATCTAACATATGAAAGACTCAATATATTTAGTAACAATATCTTTTCTATCAATAACCATAATGTACACAGTGTCACACTCACTCTTTAGATTTTACTTTAATTTTAATAAATAAACAAATGCAACAAACTGATCAGTAATTCTGCCAAACTTACAATGTAATTATATTAAATTAAGAATCTTATAGCATTAAATAACCATTACTTTAAGTATATTAGGATTTAAACTAAGTATGAAAAATGGTCATTCCAGGATTTTTTCCTGGAACTCTGACAAGATTCATTATCTGAACTTCACAATAAACATAAAACTACTACTCTCAGAAGTGATTCGACCAATTACACTTAGTTTTAGGATAAGAGTAAATTCCATAATAACAAATTTATTAATATACATTATATTTATTAATGATTAAACATAAATTATATTTTCATTTTTTTATGGGAGTCAAATCACCTACAACAATTAACAATTATAATAGCACTTAACTGCAAAAAAAAATATATATATATATGTAGATGTAACTAAAACCTGCAGTAGTTATGTTGTTGTTTCATTGGATAAAAACATAAACAAGGATTTATACATAATAAAACCATCCAAATACTTATAAATTACAATTTTTACAGTATATACAGAAACTAAAAATTAAATTTTAAAACAATTACAAATAAATAAAATTAAAAACAATTTATTATTTCGAATAACTTATTGATATAATAGTAAGTAAAAATGAAATATATACAAAGTATATATGTACATATACAAAGTACACAAAAATAAAAATATATAGTATTTTTACAAAAAAAAAAAAGAACAAAAAAATATAAATAACTATAGGTAAAGAAAAATAGAAGCGATGGAAACTTGTTTATATTGTCTGCCCAATGACCTTCTTGCTTCCAGTTCCTTAAACTTCTTAAATTCTAAAATAAGCTTTAATTACAATTAGTTTTGATTAACAAGGTTTTACTGCAACTTGCACAATAAAATCAATCTACCATTTTTTTTTCTGTTAATAGTATATTGTACTATAATTTAAATATATATTTATAAAAAAATCATTTTATTTGTTTATGTAATTAAAATAATTTAACTGAACAATAATTGAATAATTTTACTCCAGCGTGAAAAATATATAATTAAAGAATTTAATATAAATAAAAATTACTTCCTACTAAGAGAACCCATAATTAATCCTTTTAACTGTTTATTTAATGATTTCAGTCTATGAAGATGAGCTTTATATTTCAAAAGATTATACACCAAATGTTTTCTTAATATTCAACTAATTAACTTGAAATCTATGTTTTACTCCGGATTTAAAGGATTCTAAATTGGTAAAGATTAAAAAATAATTATTAACTCACAAAATAACTACTGAATTTAATGTTATGACAATTTAAATATCCGTATAGATTCTATAATTATGAAAAAATCATATGATATGGTTCAACATTTTATTTAAGCTTTAATATGAAACTTTTTGAAAGATTAGTTATCTCATTTTTTAAGACAAAGGGAGAATTATTGATAAAGAACTAAAACTCATAGAGTGTGTTGTTCTGGAGCAGAGATGGTTAAAAAAAAATTATGCGTAGAAGAGCAAAAACGTGGAATTAATTTTTTTTTCAAAAGAAAAAATATATCAGTAATACAGTTATATGAGAAAAAGTTTTTAATAGTTTAAATATATATATAACTAGTTTAAGGGAATTTGGCTATTTACAATATGATCACTAAAGGTAATACTTCAAATTGAGATAAAATAAATTCAAGAAATAGTCCCACGAACATGAGATTATTGAATTAGTTCCACGAAAATGAAAGCCTGAGGTAAAATAAAAATAAAGCGAAAGTCTCATCTCATGAAGGTGAGATTAAATAAGCTATAAAGTAAAAAAACAAATAATACTATTACAAATGATTGGACTTCAGATTAATATTTCTAAGACTTTCCTAATATTTCTAACAGTATCCTCTTCATCTTTTAAGGCAGTGAGTATGAATTGTTCCAGAATAGATTATTAGGCAGTGTTGCTTCATAATATCTATATCAGTCTGTCTTATGATTTTAATGCTTATAAAGTTCAATCTACAAGTAGTGCATATAATTCAAGAGCAATTCGGAACCGTGACGATACCTATATACAATACTCATTACTCATATTGTCACATTTGTTTATTTAAATTTGAAATATACAGATAACTTTTGTAAAATAGAAATAGTATGTGATTACTGAATGTTACTGTTGCGTAGTTTCTTTTATATGCATCAGGAGTTACAAGAGATGCTTGTGAATCAGCCACCTGAACCATCATATGCGCAGTTTTTTTACTTCAACTCTATAAGCTAACTGAATCTGGTATACATATTGTTAAGTAATCCTAGCATAGGATGTTAATTATTGTTTAAAATGGCTGTGCTTTTTTTAGAAGTGATTTATAACATATCAGATTGCCTACATCTAATATGGTTTTGACACATCACTTTATTTCTTTTAAATCAAGGTACATATTTACTGTTAAATATTACAATATATTTTACAGTAAATAATTGTTAAAGAAGATGGATTGTAGCCTTGTAATAAATAGTTAACTTACAATTAAAATTGTGCAACCCTTTACTAGTATTAGAAAATATAGCTGTAAATTTGTTAACCATGAAGTGCTGTCTCTATTGTATCAACACATTCAAAAAAAACAGATCTTAAAGCAGAAAGGACTTAATAGAAAGCAGCAGTAATATTACATTTTATTTTTCTAATGCTGTAGCCGAGCTATAGCTTTAGAAAGGAAAACCAACTGTAATCAATTGGTCCAATTTGGGAAAATGTGGCTTTCACCAGATCTTTGTTTTGAAACCAAAAAACCAGATGGAAATTTTCTGGATTTTCATACACATGTACATGCGCGTGTGTTCAGTGCTGTACCCTAAATTACCTTATATCTCCAGAACTATTCGACCGAGTTTGGCCAATTACTTCTACATACGGGGCATTCATTCCATTAAATATTCAACTTAAAAGGTCAAGGAGATGAGGCTATAATGCAAGGTCCCCCTCAGGATCTTAAAGGGTTCACCTAATGCGCACACACTTCAGTTAGAATCATTGAATTAAATTAAAAAAAAAATTATACTTAAATAAAAGGATAAATATTTTAAATTAAATTGTGTGTGGGTAAGCCATACATAAAAAAAACCATGGGGAAAGTCCTACAACTGTGTTGTCAGTTTTTTTTTAATAATTATACACTTTAAGAATGGATATAATTTCTCTGATTTTAAAGTTTATAATTTCTATTTAAAAAAAAAAAAAAAAAAACTATAATAAATTGGTTTGATGAAGTAATTACAATAAAGGCACTGAAAGGGCTAAGCACATAATAATTTAACTACTTATTTGTCTATTTAACATATGGGAGGCAGTTTTTTGTGGTGTAAAAATAATGAAGTTTGGATCAAGTTTATTTCAAACTCTGAACCTTCCAGATAAAAGGTAGAGATGGAATAAAAATAATTTTTATAAATTTATTATGCTAACCCATTTGTTATAAATACAGTTGTACAACAACTACAGTTTTCTATCTGCATTTCATATCATTTTGTAACTAAACTTCTCCTGAAGTGATTTTTTAATATATACAACTTCAATGTAACAGCAACACAATTCCTACATAAGATAAAATGAATAGAAAATATATGTACAAAAAACAAAGTTTGCACTTATAATAATATAACAAATAGATTACTAATGTAGCATTATAATATCTACTTAATTGATGCTGTGTTTTATATACATAAATTTATTATGTTACATAATGACAACTCAATTACTGCACAAGGTTGAATGAATGAATGAATGTAAGAAGCACAACAATCAGATAACTCAATACTCAAAGAACTTATGTAAGAAATTCACAAAACGGTAATTCAATTAAAAGTAGAATTTCAGTATTGTACATTAACAAAGTAAAAGAAAACAAAATACTTAAAAAATTAAGTACTGCAAAATTTCATCCAGTGAAAAAATAAAAGTAGCGGCAATAAGTTACAGATATGTTGACTTGTTGATCAAAATAAATTACCCAGAATCAAAAATGAACTGAAAGAAGAAAAAAAATTGACTGTTGTGAACTATATATATATATTTCACTATTTCACTTTTGTATAGATTTTTCAGTGATATGAAAAAGCTATTTAACATGAATAAATTATATTAAAAATTGTTACAAAAGTTAACTATCTTGTAAGAAATAACAAATGATTATTTACATATTTATAAAAGAACCATCAAATACAGTAATAGAGAAGTACTTATCAATTGAAAAGTAAGCATATTTCTCTCTTAAATCATCTCTTTGTTGTAGATATTTTTAATTTTCAGTTATTTTAGTAATGTAATAACAATATTTTTTTATAATATATAAAGTAAAATACCACAGGCCAGAATGATTTTCTAGTAAAATGACCAGAGTTAGTTAGTTGTAGTTTCATTACATGCAGTGAAATTATATTTTTTTTTAAAAGCTAATGACCATAGTGGCTGTATAATAATAGCAATTTCTCACCCCACATTTCATATTCAACTTAATGTGGTAATAATTTAATAATATGAGTACTAATTATGACAATCAAGACTGAATGAAACAATTGAAAAACTGTTTAGTTCTTCTCTATTAACTTATTTAATGATTAATTTACTAATATTGATATTAATAACCAATAAAAGAATACAATCTATGCTATGTTTGAATCATAAAAAAAAAAAACACACACACACATGCACGCACAGGCACACATACACACAACAAACACTTAACACAGACAGATATAAAATCAACAGAAAACAATCTAATTTACATAATCAAAGTTCGCACTTTAATGTAACAAATAGATTACTTATGTAATATAATAACATTGGCTTCATAGAAGTCAAGATAATAATAAATAATTGTAGTTTTTATGTATTGTAATATCTTATTTACATTAAATAAACAAGTTATTATATAAACAGTTAGGATAAAGTATAATAGATTTGCTTTTAAATTCAACTATTTTTAAAACTAGAAAATTATACTACAGAAGGTTACCTTAAAATTATATTACTGAAACTATTAAAAACAAACTTTCAATACCAAAAACTATTAATATAATACAAATAATTTGAAATTAAATGTTTTTAACAATTTATATCTACACTTAAAATATATTTTCTAGCATCTGTCTTCATCAAAGGAAGGAAACATCTCTAATAATCAGATAATCATATAGGTTAAGTAAATAAGAGCGATATTTGCAATCTTGATAAGATTCTTTTTCAACTTTAGAATGTTACTATAGCAGTAAAATCAAATCTTTTTGTATGTTTAAACATAAGAAGGCTGACATTGCACAAACAAGGTCTCTCTCTTTTTCTGTTTAGGCTCTGGAACTATTGTAATGTATTAATTCAGAGGATGAATGAGGATGATATATATGAACATGAATGAAGTGTAGTCATGCACTATCTCAGGCTGACAAATTCCTGAAAAGTGTGGTTAATTGAAACCCGACCACCAAAGAACACCAGTATTCACGATCTAGTATTCAAATCTGTATAAAAGTAACTAACTTTACTAGGATTTTGAACCTTAGAATTCTTGACTTCAAACTCAGCTGATTTACGATGTCACATTAAACACTAGACCATATCAGTGTGCTATACATACAAGGTCTATCCAGAAATTAATTTCATCAAGTCTACAAGTATGAAAAAAAAGTACTTCTACATAAAATGAAGCGCACAATTTTCACATGTACGAATCCTTGATCACAATCTCATGGACGATAGTTTTTGCAATATTTGATGTCGACCATTAAATGGTCTGCAAAAGTTCGTTCACATGAGTCACATTTTTGAAGTTGATAGGCGACCAGCTTGGGCTTTGTTGTCGATCTCTTCACAGCCTTCCAAAGACTTACCTTTTGTGATAGACATTCATCCCTGAAGGCCTATTGAAAAGTTTCTGCTGTACTTGACTGTGTATCTTTGTTCTGGTGAGTGCTGCATCGTGACTTGTACAAAAGACAAAACAGAGGTTTACAAAATTGCCCCTATTTCATCTACATCTACAACTAAGAAATGCTTGCATTTGCTCGATAGTTGACACTTCAACATCAACATTAAAATGTATGAATACTTTTTAGACAGACCTTGTGTATGTGCAGGATGTACCCTCTAAAAATGATCTATTAATGAGTCAATATTTTAAAATTTATGAAGGATCAGTGGCTATGTAGACCAGTTGGAATCCACATATGTGTTTATCTACATGTTAAGCTTATACTAAAATTTGGAGTTTTTATAAGGCATTATTATTATTATTATGTAGACTTCTAGGAAATGTGTAGATACTTTATATTCCAAATGTAAATTTTTGTCTAATAAAAAAAAAATAAAAATATTAAAATATATGTACAAATCTGCAATAATATTATTTGTTGAATTCTGTTACGCTATGCAGAAAATTATTGTTGAATTTAACAATGGTGACAAGAGTAGGTAAGCATATTAGCAAACAAAGCAAGTTAAAGTGCACTCAGAAGCAGAAAAGAATTCCTAACTTGCCTTTCCTCATACACAATTTAACTAAAATAATGTTTATTAATTTTAAATAATGTATAAAAGAGGAATAACTTTGTATTATTCATGTTTAACTAATAAATTAGAAAATATAACTATAAAATACAACAAAAATCAAATTAATAAAACTATTTATAAAGAGAAAATATTTCCAAGATTACAACTGATTACGTATAATAATCAATATTTATAATATTAAAATAATATAAGAAAATATAAAAGCTCTATTATCTTATAAAATTGCATTAAATTGCAATATTTTATTTATTTTACAGCTAATAATAAAAAATAGTAAGAGATTATTTATTTATATACAAAAAAAAAAAGAAAAAATGAAATAAAATATTAAAAATAATTCTGAACATTTTAATAAACATTACTTAAATTCAAACGAAGAAAAAAAATAATAAAAAAATAGTAAGAGATTATTTATTTATATACAAAAAAAAAAGAAAAAATCAAATAAAACATTAAAAATAACATAGGCTAATTAAATTTTATATACAGATTACAGAGCAAGGGTACAGAATAAATAATTCAAAAAAGATTATTTAAGTTTAAACTACTTTAGAAAATAATATTTATTAAATAAAACAAACACTAAAATATGTGTTTTAGCATTATAGCTTCATAAATAATAATTATTAATAATACAATATAAATGATCTTTTGTTACTTATAAAATAAAATTCTCTTCTATTTATAATGTTATAAAATTGATGCTAAAAAAAAGTTACAAAAACTTGTTGGCTAATTACTTAAGGGTAGTAATGCTTTAAAAAAAGGAGAACAATGGAAATATCTAACAGGAGGAATAGCTTCGTATCCTAAAAAATTGTCTTTTAATTCATCTATTACAGCAGTTCCGAACCTCTTTTCTTATTATGTTGTTTTTAACAGGATATAATAAATATGATTCAATTTTTAAATTATTGAAATTATATTCCTTCAAAATCTTTGCAAAAATTTAGAAGAAATTCATGAAAAAAAACAATTTATTTTAATTAAAATCATGGTCAATGAATGCCATGACTGAATTTTATCAAAATAATCACTGAAATTATGGTATAGAATTTTTTTTTATTTGTAGTTTTTAATATATCGAATTAAAACCAGATACTAGTAAAAAGCTGCAGATATAATAAGACATGAAAAAATAAACTAATGCAATTAATAGTAATTGGCAGGAAATTAGCAGTTAGTGTAGTATATCAAATAACACTTTATAATGTTATGCATGATAATGATTGTATTTTGTAGTATTCTTTCAATATTTTAGATTCATTTAATGCTTCTCAGTTCAGTTATATAATGCTTTTAACTGATGCTTCTCACTCATTTTAAACATTGTGTGACATTGAACAAATTCAGTTTCTTCTTGAAATCTTAATTATATATAATGAATGTCCTTAATTTTGGTAGAACTTTAGGATGTTGGACACTTATTATATTCTCAAGGAATTTGGTTAATAGAATTTAGTTATAGAAGGAAAATGTAGTAAAATAAATTGTAAATAAGTTTGCAATATTTAAACTTATACAGAATTTTAATTCAAATTTTTCCCCCTATATAACCTAACCTTTACATACAAATCTCTTCAACTGGTAGATATTTTTTTAAAAGTAATTTTTTGTTGGATAGATGTAAATCAACAGATTATTAATAAATAATTAAATTCTTAAATTACAGGACCTGATTGTCCTGTATTGTTTTATTGTTGCGAACATCACCATTTTTATTGTTAGATAATTGTATAGCAAACCACTTGTCCAGTTCAATGTATTGCACAACTTTTTGTAAATTTTCATCATTATCAGGTGGAGTCACTAAAATTACCACTTTTAATACTGCTTTTACTCAAAATTCATTACTACATACTGTAATGAATATGTCCTATATTTTATACTACCATATAATGAACTGATAAAAATTGAAGGATGAGTGAGGGTGGTGTGTGTGAGTGTGGTCTTGTACAATACACTTCATTCACATTCATGCATGTCGTCCTAATTCATGCTCTGAAGAAATTCAGAAAAATTTTAGAGGAAAAAAAAAGAAAAGAAACTGAACAAGCTCTTAAAAGTTCTATCCTCAGGCAGCAGTAGTAGTCAATAGGCGAGGTCCTAGTTCTTTTACTCCTAGAAACTGATGGAGAGGTTAAAATGGCGTATGGTGAATCATCATTACAAACTATGGATTCAACAAATAATACAATCTTTTGTAACAAAAGGTTAATCCACACATTTGGAAAAGAATGTTGATTTCTGCTAGAGTGTTAGTCAACACTTGATTTCTGTTAGTTTGTTTTTTTATTGTTCAGGTTGTTTCTGTTAGAGTGTTGGTCAACACTCTAACAGAAACAACCTGAAACTTCACCAAGAGAGGTATTCAGAGTTTGTGCTCTGGGTGTAATAAAAGACTTTCTCAGTGGAAATAGTGGAGTTTTATTTACTTATGGCTCATCTAGTGCTGGAAAGACATATACTGCCCAAGAGCTACGAAACCAGCCAGGAATAATACCTAGAATGTTAGCAGTAATTTTTAAAACAGTAAGTCAAAACCTGGTTTCAGACAGAGTTATCAAACCAGATGAATCTTATTCAGTATCTAAAATAACCTATGAAGAATCAAAAAGTCATCTTCTGCTGAAAAATACTGTACTTAATAGTGATGTGTTTGAGACTGATTCGGATGTGACCAACAGAGTGGGTGATTCAAGTTGTATTTTATCTAAGACTGCATCTACATTTATGGAAATGCAAACCATTTTGGATTCTGAAAATGAAAGAATCAGTTTAGACAAAAAATTTTTTGATTTATTATTATTCAGTATGGATCAATTGAACTGAAATTTACAATGAGGTATTCTATGAAAATTAAAACAAAAAAAAATTGTATTACATTTAAAGAACGTGATAATTTTATCATTACTGTAGTTACAATAAGCAGAATTTAAAATTATTAAAGCAGTAAAATTGATTCTTTTTTTAATTTTTAACCTAAAAAAAATAATACAAACCATTCATTTTTAATTTTATTTATCACTGAAAAGGCAATGAAAGTTTTAATATGAATGTAGATAACCAGAATTTTTAAATTTACTTCCTGGAGTCATATGCTAAAATTTTTAAATAAAAATAAATAACAGTAAATGTATATATATATAAAGGCTTACATGAGATTTATCAAAAATATAAATAAAAAGAAATCATCAGCACAACCTGTTGATTAGGGGAAAACTATTCTTTTTTATTAATAATTACATATTGATTAGGACATCTTAATTATAATAAATAAAATTATTTGCATTGATTGGAAACAAAACAATTATGTACATCATTATTTTTTATTCATCATGTTATATCTTGAGGTGCAGTCACAACAAGCGTTGTTGGAATTGGATGCATCTGCTGAACAGGTTGCTGATCCGATTGCTGAAGCAATTGTGGTTGTGACTGTAACTGCTGTTGTTGCTGTCTTTCAGCTATTTGTTTATCACTCAATTCAGAAAATATATTTATTAAATTGTTTACACCGATCATGTAACCGTCTTCATGATTACCAACAACCCATGAATCTGAATGACTTATATTCATATTAGCTGGCAAGATTAATGTTTTTGCAAAGTCTATTAACCAAACATTTGCATTATTTTGGTCATGGACGAACAAAAGTGAGCTCCCAATAACCTGTTTAAAAGAAAGAATTAAAAATAATTAGTGAATTATTTTAAAAATTTGTTAAATAACAAAATTAAATGTCAAAATACCAAATGTCAAAATTAAGAGATGTATAAGGAATGAGCTGTAGTAGCTCAGACTCCAGATACAACTTTCAGTTTGAGCGGCCAATCATCCATGATACTGATGACCTACTGCATCAGGTCATCATTGTGGAAGTGGATAAGCAGGAGATCCAAACTACAATGAAGTTGAAAGTTGTGGTAGTTCTGGGCAGAACTTGCTAAATCGAGTAGGTGGCCTTCAACTGGATACTTCTGTGGCCATAACAGATGACAAGGCAACTGGACATGTAAGTAGCTTCGCTCCATAGTGTCATTATTGCCTGGGGTGCTGCCATTTCCATTGGGACTGCCCAATAAAGAAATAACAGCAGAGAAACGAAACAGAACGACTTAACTAAGGCAGCCATAGATTCTGCTGACAACTTTAGCAGTGGAAGAGCTGAGCTGCTACTGTGGTTAGCCAATTCCAACACAGACATCAAGATAGATCTGGCATTGAATTCTACTTTTGCCATACCATGGGAATGTTGTAACCAGAACTTCTCTGTGGTGACAGAAAATTCCCACCACACATCTGCTAATCCAGGAACTTTAGAAAGAAATCATCTTAGGACATGACTGGCTGAAGGAGTAATCTTAATTTAAGGTAAGAATTTTTAATAATCTTTTTCATAAATAACTATTTTCTATGCTGTTTTTCTTCTTTTTTTCCTGTAATTTAAAAATTAACTATTTGCTTAACATGAACCAGTCATTTTTTAAAGTTATTATGACCTATTTTCATTCTTCATAATATTTTTCTATCCAAGATTATCACCATCAATTGAAATTGAAATAAGCTGACCCTCAAAATCAATGAAACCTTTCAACCCAATAGAAGTATCATTACTTAAAATTATTAACCACAAATAATAGAACATTAACCCAGTTAATATGTGTAATTTAGTTTCTAATAAAACGTTTTACACTGAAAAGTAGATTTTAAAATTTATAGCAGGTCTTTTATTATCATTTTGAGACCCATATTTAATTTTTTTTTTTTTTTTTGTCTTCAGTCATTTGACTGGTTTGATGCAGCTCTCCAAGATTCCCTATCCAGTG
>JAAAKQ030475645.1:6255-43956 GCA_010016005.3 Zanna intricata | reverse complement strand
CTCTATCTCACGTAAGCGATCCGAAGTAAGAAGACCAGCTTTCTTGGCCACATACCGTTCCTTACGCTCAACAGAAAAGAGATCACCCGGATCGAGTAGAAGAAGCGGAATACACATATAAAGGCCTTAGAAGGCAATACCCTGCGAAAATCAAGGTATCCAAAAGAAACGCGGAGCAAAAATTAGCGGAGGATTTGTAGGACGATCCATGCGGGAGGGCGTATCGGATTTTCTTGAAGAGATTTGGTGCGCCTCTCCTTCGGCTTTCACGAGATCAAGTGATTAACACGAAAGGAACACTTTTTGCGACCGGTGAACCGGATTATGTACCAGCGATCAATTTCGAAACAAGTCGCTTTGTTAAAGAAGAGTTTAAGTTAGCATTGAGTAATATCAATGGATATAAGAGCCCTGGCCCGGATAGAGTGATGAGCTGCTTGCTGAAAAGTCTGGCACGTAAACATCTATGGCTAGTATTAGAAACCATTAACAAAGCTATTGAGGAGAATAGTTATCCGATAGACGGCCTCCGAAGAGTAAACGGGTGGACCTTACTGGTCCTCCAGGACCAGAAAGATTCCCTTGATGGTCCTCCTGGATGTCCGCAACGCATTTAATAGTGTTCCATGGAATACCGTTATGGAATCTCTTCAGGAAAGAAATGAGTTCACATTAGAGAGCAATAATTAGACATTTTTTATGGGATAGAGAGCTGATAGTTGACACGGAAGACAGTGATTACCATTTTTATGTGAGAGGTGGTGTCCTGGCATGGATCATGCTTAAGCTCTTGTGGAACATCGTGTTTGATAGCTTGCCGAGAATGACATTTTTCGACGATGTAAGATTTACTGCGCACGCGGATGATTTGGCCGTACTTATTGCTGGACGTACTGAGTTACTAGTACTAACAAACCAATAAGAAGGATTAGTGTCTGGTTACGAGCATATGGCTTAGAACTGGCACCCGACAAAACACAAACGGCGGCGATAGTGGGTAAAAGAAGAATTAAATTAGTATTATGTTGGATAACCACAAGATAAATGTAGTAACCCATGTTAAATATTTAGGATTATGGTACTCACAAGGGAATAACTACACTAAGCATGTGGAAGAAGTAACCCAAAAGGCTGAAAAAGCAATACGGATTCTGGGAAGATTGATGGGCAGTAGATGGGAGTCGCAGACGCCAAGAGGAAGCTCCTCTAGTCGGCCGCGCACTCCGTGATGTTATATACAATCCCTGCTTGGAGTCGTGCACTGGATATAAAAATAAATGAGAGACGCATGGAAGCCCTCACCCGTAGAGCCTGTCTGAAAAATTGTAGGTGCTTACCGGACAATATAAACTATGGTAGTGGGTGTACTTACTGGACTGCCGCCCATTATATTGCAGCCTTGGAACGCATGAGACGATACGAGGGCATGGAGAAAAAAGAGGCTTGCACTTTACTATTACAATAATGGCATTACAATAACAGAGGTGGAATACAGCAAGTAATGGTAGCTGGACGAGAAGACTATTGTCTTCTCGTCCTTGTTTTAGAACCGTGGCTGAGGAGGATTCATGGCGAGTTGGATACTACGTTTCGCAACTCCTCTCTGGTCATGGAGATTTCGGAGTACATCTGCAGAAATTTAAAAGAAGAGATTTCCCAGAATGCGTGTATTACGGGGAGGAAAACACTGATGTACACACTTTTTTCGAATGCCCTAAATGGAAAAGCAAAAAAAGAAGGGCCCATTTAAGTTGGATTACGCCAGAAAACATTGTAGCGCACATGATCAGAAATGCTCAGAATTGGAAAACAGTGGAAAAATTGATAACAGAGATACTTAAAGAAAAAGATTACATTTTTTTTTTTTTTTATTTAAGAGTGGAGTGAGGGCTAAAAAAAATTTATATATATATTTAGCGATGAGAGAACTGGATATAAAGACTCGAACCGGCGGGGAGCACCCTCGGACGCTCTCTGTTTGACTGGACAATAGTTAAGACTGAGACTCGGCCGTCGAGGGCGGGAGCTGGGGACAGCATAGCCGGATCTGGCATCCCTATCCTCAGCGATTAGAGACTAGGCACCAAAATAAAAGATCCAGCCCCGGTACGCTGATTTGTCGTACCGGACTGACAGCCGGCGGGTAGGGAGGCCCACTACAGGCAAGGATACTCCTCTGAGTTGAGCAATGCTTAATTTAATTGTAGGTCCGACCCAGGGGAGAAGGCGAAAAACTCTTGAATTTATTTTTTCATCACTCGTGGAAGAAACTAAAATATAAGTCTGTGTGTTTGCTTATTCACTTCTGGTTTATATTGTGATGCATGCTGTAGACCTATATTTAATACATAACAGTGGAATGATGCAGTTTCATATCAAGCCAGACATGTATGGACACATGTCAGTGAGTCAAGTAATGAGTAATTCAACGTGATAAAACTTTCTTTAGTTGTGATATTATAAAGATTGTTTCATAAGTGATACTAATTTAATAATAAGCCAAATTTATGATCGTTTCAAAAGTGAAGTAAATTTAGTGAATTATTTTTATGACAGAACAACTTTTGCATTATTCATTGAACATCAAGATTTGTAAAGTTGTGTATGCATGTTTTTCGTGCTGTGTTTTATTTCACTCCACGATGAAACAATTTTATGAAATATTTTTAAGTAATTAAGTATTTATAAATTAAAACTTAATAATTTTTATAATTAAGTAAGTATTTCTGTAATGTATCAGTTTAATTTCATTCATTAAAACATTTTCAATTTTACAATGAATAGAAATCAGGCTTGCAATATTTCTTCAATATTTTTTGTTACGTTTGCTAAGAATTCACTGCGAAACGTCAACGAAAACCAGTATCGAATTTGCTAAAAAGTACTTACAAATATTATTTTGACTGTCCCTTGGGAGACCGAGATAAATACTGGGCTCCCCACATGTAGCATGCATCAAGTGCTACGTTAAACTAATTCGGTGGTTAAAAGGAAAAAAGAGCCTTTTGGCGTACCTGTGATTTGGCGAGAGCCTGCTAACCGTTACGATGAATGCTATTTTTGCTTAAAAAATGTTACCGGTTTTAATTCAATCAATAAAAGCAGTACTGCATACTCAAATGTTCGTTCAGCTACGAAACCGGTACTTCACGGTGTTGATTTAACGATTCCAATCGCTCCAACTTCTCGGAAAGAAATTTCTGATTCCTCAGAATGCTCAACCGATGAATCCTCAACTTCAATAGATATTAATTACATTCTAGAAGAATCAAATGCTGAACCTTACCTCATCAGACAAGCAAAACTGAGCGACTTAATACGTGACTTGTATTTGTCGAAACTACATGCAGAACTCCTTTGTTCACGTCTTAAATAATGCTAAATAAGAACAATAAAATTTCAGTAAATAGAAATCTAAACTAAAATTTACTGAAAAACTCTAGAAGAAAGGGTTTAATTTGTTCCTGCCAAGTCGTTAGGAAGCTATGTCTGAACTGGACATGAATATGTTATTCACGATCGACGTTTATAGGCAGTGTTGTTGCGTAACTCAAATAAGTTATCTTTTACACCAGTAGCACATGTTGCAGAAATAAAAGAAACATATAAAAGTTAATAAGTTATTAAGTATGATGAATACCCTTGGCGAATCATTGCTGACCTGAAAGCGATAGGGCTTCTTCTCGGATTCCAGAGTGGCTTTACAAAATACGTGGGTTACTTCGTGTTTGTGGGATAGTCGAGCTACAGAAAAACTACGCAGTTACAAGACTGGCCAAAATGAATTCAGTTAAGCCCAGAAAAGGAAAATTTTGCCAATATTCCCCTTGTCTAGGCAGATCGTATTATTTTACCATCTCTACACACGAAACTACCCCGGTGAAGAGTTTTGTAAAAACGTTAGGTATAAACGTGGAGACGGCTTTAAATATTTAGCCGAGTTTTTTTTCACAATAAAGTGAAGCCAAATTATAAGAAGGAATATTCATCGAGCCACAAATAAGAAAATTAATTAGTGTAAATATAATTGACAGCAAAATGAATCCTAAAGAACTAGCTGCATGGAAGTCATTCAAAGATGTCTTTACAATTTTTCACTTTAAACTCGGGTGACATCAGTGACGAACAGGAGAAAAATTCCACCAAGAAATATTGCAGATGGAACAACCCGACTACTGCCGGGTGATAAAAAGAGAAGACTTGACTGAACACAAAAGGAAAATAAGAAAAAAGAAATTAAGATGAAGGTAAATGTCTGTAAAGGTAGGAATTTAAATTGTAATTATTATTATTTTTGTATTCTATTATTTAAGAAGTTTCTCAATATTTTAAAGGGTCATAACCAAAAATCTGAAAGAGATCAAGAATAACCCCGATTTTATTTTAAGATTCAGCATAAAAAATACATTCTAATTCATCTACTTTTTGTTCATCCGTGTAATCACGGTCTAGGTTTATTATATAAGGTAAAGAGAATCAAATACGATTAAAAAAAGATAGAATATAAGAAGTTTATTTGAAAAGAAATGACATTTTTAATAAAGTTTAATTTTAATGGAATTCTAGTATTTAGTATTCTTTCGAATCCCTCAAGAAATTCTGATTTATTTTCTCAATCTCTAAGCGCCAAATTTAATGAGGCTCTCATTAATACATAAATATATATTTGCGGAAATTAATAATAAATTACGATATAATATATTAATTAATATTATTACATTCCCCAATAACGAAATAAATATTAAACTTACAAATTAAGTGTTTGGATCAACTTGTACAAACCACACCGGAAATAAACCTCACCTACAACATAAAATACAACAAAATAATTAATTAAATAATATTATTATCTAGTATTAGTATGAAAAAAAAATAATTTATAACTAATTCTGTAATCTTTACATCATTAAAAAATTGAACTCGGAAATATAAGATTATTTTTAAAATTCATAGCAAGTTTATAAGGCACGTGAGATCTTAAAACTTAAAACAAAAACAAGAATTAAATACAGTTACAATTATGATCTTAAAAATTTTTTAAATAAATCTAAATAATGTAAACATTGATTTACAAGGTTTATTTCACTGAATTAAAGTCAATTCAATGAATCGCCAAAGCAACTTGGTGTCATGTATTAAGTAAATTTATTAAAATGCATCGCATTCATCATAATCGATACTAAATTCGATGAAAATACATGCGATTTATAAATAAATTATTTCATTTAATAATTTATATCTATCTATTTTATGCTGACAAACCGATTAAAATTGCTCCTTATCGTATAAAACACAGAAACTACTTTTCGTATTATAAACGAATACTTAAATTTATTGTAGAAGGAATAAACAAACTCAAAATTGGTGTGATTTTATTCAAACAGACCGTCATAAAATATGAAAAAACCTTTCTCAATTTTAAACAACATAGCTTATCTTGTAGCGGAAGAGCTCCAAAAACACATATTATATATAATAGAATGAATAAAAAATGAATTAACCTTTTAACAGAAGAGTAAAACAATTGAGAACAGTTTTGTAATATCATTATACGAACAACTACTACAGACTTAAGTCCCTACATTTTTTCCATATTATATATATTAAAAAAACCATACAAGGCAAAAGAACATCAGTAAAAAAAGAGGGCAGTCAAAAATGAGTAAGAGGCAAAGAGGGAGAAATATAATGAAAAATCAATATATAACAATAATAGTAAATTGTGTAAAAGTATTACTAGTATCGGTCTTAATGGAAAAAATTTCAATTGCTAAGAAATATACTGAAAAGACAATAATACTCCGTCCGGAAACGTTTTGAAGGAAATGTAGAATTTTTTTCCAATTCAAATGATTTATTTAAGCGGTTAAACAACTTCATAAAAAGGTAGACGTCCCTTTTATTTCACAATAAATAAATAATACGTTTAAAAATATTACAGCAAATCTAACTGCGGATCGGTTCCGGACTTGCTCCAACAACCACGTAAAAAATTCTGTCTTCCAACTTATACCTAAATTAACTAGTACACCCGGCTTTGTCCGGGCGCATAGTTACTCTTGTCTGCCGCTGAAATCAACAAGAAAATTTTTTGATTAACATTTTACTTTTCTTTCCGATATCTTTCCATGTTAATTACCGGTAGACGTGAATATGAATTAGGAAAATTAATCGGAAGGAAAATGAAAACTAACGAAAATAATAATTTCAAAGACGCGCAGCGCAGTTGACCGATCGCGCGGAATTTAACACGAAACTGAAATAATGTTCAATCCGGTTCAATACAGCCATTGTTTCTATGTTAACCAGGCCCAGGAATTTAGTCCATTTAATTAATTTAACCATTAAATAAAATAAGATTAAGTTTACATCTTGATAAAATCTGTCATTATTTTTCTGGGTTGAGAATCTATTAAAAAATTATAATTTGATATTACATACGATTAAAAGTGACCTGCTTTTCCAGAAATTTTCTGCTAGTCACATATCTAGAGCTTCCGCGTGAAATGCTCTATTGGATGACGAAAGCCACACCAAAATCCATTCGATGGAATCTTGAGTTAGGTATCTTACCAAGCAGGAGACTTTTGAATTTTTAAAACGTATTGTTTTTTTTTCCTTTTTAATTTTTGTTATAAAATACAACAAATATTATCAATAAAATTAATTATATTATATATACCTTACATTTTGAATTAAAATAAAATACATGATTTCGACTGTTGATGATGTGATCGGTTGCCTCACAAATTAAATGATGAGATTCGGATGAGGTTAGATATTTCAAATATCTGTAAAATATATTCAACTATAAAAATTGAATGATCATTAGGTTTAAGAACGATCAAATTAGGAAATCGGGTCGATTTAGCAAACATTAAAATGTATGCAAGAATAAATTAATAAATAGGCGTACAGAACTTAATATTTAAATGATTTTGATGCGTCCTGTTATCATTCTGGTTACAAAACATGGATTACAACAGGAGACGAAAATGTCCTAAGAATTTACAATAGAAAAATTTAAAGGAGGATTTTTGGGCCGGTTAACGGAGACAATTTGAGACTACGAATAGACAAAACATCGATCGTTCTCGTAGAGGGAGAGAATTATTGTCAGATTTATAAAGGCTCAAAGAATACGATGAGAGGGACGTATTGAAATAACAAGCAAAAGGGACGGTCAAGATAATATGAAAAGAATGCCTCCATGGAAGAAATAAGGTTCGACTATGGAAGAGACGGATGGATGATATTATAAAGGGTTAGCTTGCGATGAATGAAAATATGTTGGAAAAACTGCTGACAACCGACAGAAGGGCTTGGAGGACGATTACCGAGGAGGTCAAAGCCCATCCAGGGCTTTAGCGTCGTGAAATTGAGTCTGATCAAATATTTCAGCCGAACTCTCTTAAAGGGATGATTTGGTTTTTAAGAGATAACAGAATACTAAACGGATGATATCAAAATAAAAAGACATTATGACAGAATTCGACACGAAAAAAAATTAGGAAATGAGAGACAATAATTAAATGAAAAACACAAAAAAAGTAAATATATTGATCGGAACAGCAATGGTTAAGCAAAAAAAAAAAAAAAAAAAAAAAAAGTTATGCAGCAAGATGCGTTATAATTAATAAAGCATCTTGTAAAGTAATGTCTTTAAAATTTATGTTTGAAGTAATTTACATCCACAAGTGAATCAGACAATTAAATTTCAACGATTCGTTTGTCGGAATTACTTTTATTATCATTCGTTAGATAACTTTTTCAGTAAGAAATCTACACCACTGTTCGAAAGCGTCTTTTAAAACTCTCGTTTTCTTCCATTTAGTCTACAGTCTCAGGTCGACCGTTCCTGAGACGTGTGGTTAATTGAAACCCGAACACCAAAGAACACCGTTATCCACGATCTAGGAATCAAATCCGTATAAAAGTAAATACCTTTACTAGGAATTGAATTTTAGAACTCTCGATTTCGAAATCAGCTGATTTGCGACGATGAGTTCATTATAAGACCGTCCCGGAGGTTTAAGCCTTCCTAAACTAAGGACTTTTAACATGTTACTTCAAAAAACGAAAATTGTTTATACAATATTTTTGTAAGGATATGAAAGGTAAGTTATTAAGGTTAAGAATCAAAGACGAGTGGAAACATTTAAACTAAGGGTGCTTAAAGGAGATTGGAAAAATGGATAGTCAAAATGAAAATCGAAATAATTAGGACTAAAAGGGAATAGAAGCTTTCTCAGACGAATTCGGAACAAGAAAGCCAATCCGGCCAGGACAAAATCATGTAAGGAAAAGATTCGATTTAAAACGTGCTAAAAGGATCGGGGCAAGAAATCCAAAAGGATCAGATTATAGTACAGAGATGGAAATTAGGAAAATTTACATACTACTTAAAAAAAAAAAAAAAAAAAAAAACAGTGGCTATTAGAAAACTTTTGCAGGATAAAAAAGAGAATGAAGATCTACCTCGTGTAAATAATCCATATATAAATAATTAAAGCCTAAATGAAATAATCTGCATTTTCTATCAACCATACGAACCACACCTTGAGCTTATATACACTGTAGTAATATTTTTCGAATAGAACAGTCCAAATTAAACATGGATTGAGTCTGAGCAAAATAAAAGAAAATATAAGGTTAACGGAGTGAAATTCATCAATGTATCTATTTATAGTAAATTATCTAAATACAGTATTTCAACAAGTCAAGCGTATGTCAATGTGTTTCAAAACTGTTTCTCCCTCGCACATAATCTTAGTGGAATGAATATACTAAAAACAGCGTATTATAAAAAAAATGGCCTGCACCTATCTTCAACTTGCTGCCGACAACCAGCTAGTCCAAAAAATAAACGGTGGGAATTAGAAGTGAGAACTCAAGCTTACAATAAATAAACAAAATCTTTAATAAAATAATTTTAAAAAACCTTAAGATATGCCGAATAAACCTAAAAAAAGAAAACTGAAAGACGTTTCCGTGTTTCCCCAAAATTTTGATAATTTTGAAAAAAAAAATTAGATTTTAACACCATTTTTAACATCCGAGACATAATAAACGGGTAAAAAAGTTATAATAAATTATTTCGTTGTCTACTAACTGTGCAGCAATAATGAAAAACGCTTGCCAGAACGTTTGGCAACTTAAAGAAATTACGAGACGAAACGCGACGCCGTATTACATGCCGTGAAATTCACAATTCTCATTTGAGAATTGTTAAGGTAGCTCCGATATTCCACAACTATAGATCATAACGTGTTTAAAGAGTAATGCTTAAAAGTCAAAATTACATAAACGACACAAATTAAATTTAGTATTAACTCTTTTTTTAAGTTATTTAAATTATAAGTGATGAAGTCGACAATATATTAAGCAATAGCAGCAATTTTTAAATTACCAATTAATTATTGAATAATAATATGAATTCTATATAATGATTCACAGATTTTAAAATCCATTCAGCAACATAAAAAGCCAGAAAACTTTTATGCAACTCTGGAGGAACTACTTATGGAGAAATTAAGAGCGACATAAAAGTATTATACAAAAAAATTCTACTCTTTGAGTAAAATTTTGAGATAAAGGATCCATGGTGATCGTATCTCCTTACCCCTTTTACCGATTGTAACCAAAATTAAGTAGCATCAATTATTACCCGTATTCAGAATTCATCGTAAGAAAATCTTATAAAAATCGGTTAATCTAGTTTGAAAATATCAAGTAAAAGGGTAAATGATGAAAAAGAGCGTCGCTACGAAAATATTATCCTCTACCGTGAATGAAATTGCCCAAAATACATAACCACAGTCAACTGCCCACCAATTCTATGGGGGGATTGAATAACACCAAACACCAACAGAAACTATCTTACCTACCTAAGGGGGTAGATATTAAATTATGTGAAATAATTAATCGATCCATCCACTGAAATTTTTGGGGTATGAGATAAGGTCCTTATGTCTCTGTCCATTGACTGAAATTAAACGCTATCAATATTCCGTACAAAGAAATCGCTGTGCTAAATTTCATTCAAATTTTAGTCCATCCAGTCTGGATATATCAAACAAAAAACAAGCCGACATACACATACATAATTCTTAAGGAATTTGTCAATACTAAAATTGTGTTTTCGGTTAGAGGGGGTTATAAAACGTCAAGATCTGCAAAAATCAAAGCAGGAATCTGAACAGATTAACGTACTCTCCTTTATATACAGCATGTACCCTAAGTTTCCACACACAGAAAAAAAATATATTTTTGTATGAAGGCCATGGTGCAACAGGAAAAGATAAAAAAACAATCATCTCAAGGAGCATAATTCAAAGTTATGGCTTGTAATGGCGTTGGTGACATGTTCCTTGAAATGATTTATGTTTTGATGTTTACCTGATACACATATGGTCTTCATAAAATACACGTTATTTTTCCTATGTATGGAAACTTATGGGGTTACGTGTTCTTCAGCAATGGAGGACATGCATAGAAATGTGTTTTCAAAATAATGCATGAAACTCTCTCTTTTTAAACTCTCTTTATATACAGCATGTTATATAAATAAAAATGGTTTTCATGGAAAAATGTTTATTTCTTTGGGCACTTTTATTTCAAGTTAATACAACTTTATTACTTAAATTTAATAAATATATATTTTTTTTAATAAATTTAATTTAATTGAATATAATGATTTTTCCTTTTTCCTTTCTAGATCTATCTATCTCTTTCTCTCTGGGTAGTACATATACACGGAAGAGTTTGTGTATGTATAATTTTAAAAAAGTCAGATTAGTCAACGGTTTGTAACCATGAGGAGTAAGAGGGCGAAAGGTAAAAAATCTCCCCATCATAAAATAATTTTCCAACTTTATCTTCTGGTGCCACTTACACAAGAAATGTTACTAGGACAGAATCTGCAGAATACATTAATTAAAATATTTTAAAACTTAAATTACATAGTACTAATATAAACCAAAAATAAAGGCATCTCTGCTTTACTTAGTTTAACAGTTACTATAAAGTTGTATACAATTATACTTACTAAATGAAAGGGAGTGAATGAAATTTACGCAGTGAAGTAGACATTCCATTAACCTTTCAAACGGGAAAACTTTTAGTAGTACTACGATCAGTTTTTCAAAGATTCAAGATCTGTTAAAAACGATAGCTTCAGCTGCATTAAAAAAAATTTTCAGAAGATAAGCCCAAAAGAGAAAGAAATAACTGTGAAATTTGCAAATACGACACTTCACACCTAAAACGTAAAAATTACAAAAGAAAATAAAAAAAAATTATTTTTTCGCGATTAGATTTTTTTTCTAACAAGGAGAAAGGAAACTACATGGGAAGGAAGTCAACAATTGCAGTACATTCAAAGAGTAATGAAGAATCAAAATTAAATCATTTTTAAATGAATTTTTAATTTGAGATTAACTATATTATAACAATCATACGATTTATAAAAAAATAACATTTCTTCGCAGATTAATACAAAAAAAAAATCCCCGAAAAAAAATAAAGATACCGGTACGTAATATGTTAAAAGTCATACAGTAAAGATATTCAGAAGGATTCCCAATTTATCTACCCTACGTTTTAATGTTTTTTTTTCACACATCGTGTGAATTAACATAACGTCATTAATCTTTTGTACAGGTGCTAAATTAACGGTAAACACAGGATCTAATATTGACATACACGCACAATCAACTGAACGACAGTAAAAGTTAATTACGTATTCAGCAGTTTTATTATTACATTATGCCTATTTAACTATACCGTAGAGATATCTCGTGAATGAGGAATTTATTTTTTTTATAGTCGATAAGTATCTAATTTTTACTATTATCTTTTTAAAATACGTTTTCTTTATTATTATTCTGAACAGAATTCAAATTAAAAAAATAATCATACTAGTTATGTATAATTAAGCCAAGATAAAATCTTACAACAGGTTTTTTTATTATTTATTTTTAATTTTGGTTCACCGTATGTAAAGTTAAACGAATACATTATATAACTAAAAATATATCGAGGCGCATAACAAATAAAACCTGAGACAAACTGATTTTAATATAAATCAAAGCCAGCGACAGCAAGTTTAGAAAAAAAAAACCACAACGTTGAATATTTGGATATTTACTGAAAATACTATTCATACCTCAAGTATTTTTAGCTTCAGTTTTAAGGTTTTAAGGTTCAGTTTTAATAGTAGTATTAAAATAGGTATGTAGATCCCTACAAGAAGTCAAATCAAAAGTAATCGAACTAAAGAAAAAATGGATGGAGATCAGGCCACAGAAAAGATTAACACGAAGGATGGACATTATTAGAAAGCTGTTTACCAAGGCGATTTAAGATGGTCTAGTTGTATAGATTATAATCCTGAGAATTATTTTCTTTTAACGCCGAAGATTTATTTATATATTTAAAACGGCTTTAGCACAACAAAATAAATATATTTTTCCGTATAAAAGAGCCAAGGCAAAGTTATCGAGATTTTACTCCCTTGCAAACTAAAACATTTTTAAAGACAATTAACGCATTACTTAGAATATAGATACTAATCTTAACTTCTTCTACTAATCTTGCAGAAAGAAAAAATCACGTTAACTTACTAGTAACTCATTAGTGTATCTAAGGAAGACAGAATCATCTTAACGGCCCATATTATTTTTGGTCCTGAAAATTTTTCTAATTATCTATCCCTTCTTCATTATTTTTATCAAATTATTTAATATACTTTAATATTCTTTTAAATATTCGCTTGATTTAGATGCGACACTTTTAAATCCGATTATATTTGAATGATTTAAGCAAAAAATAATTTTTTAAAGTGATATGCTGGACTAGATGATAAGATTGCTAAAAAAACTGTTTAAGAAAACGTAAAATATATGGTGTATGTGTAGTTCTATTATCAAGGAATAGTCCAGTTTGAAAAAAACAGTATTAAATATGTCGCATGTAGTTTGCGAAACATATAAAAAAAGTTTTTTGTAAAAAAGCAAAGAAATATTTAGAGGAATTAGTAAGAATGATTATAAGCTAGAATCAACTGGAATAAAGATAAAGGAAACAAAACAAACCTGCATTATTCACGCGCGCGCGCGCGCACACATACACACAGAAAAAAAAATTATATAAATGCGGGAATATAACATCAAAACCGAGAGCTAGTTATTCAATGCAAATGAAAAATGAATAGGAATTTTTGTTTATGAATAACTAAAAAGTTATTAGAATATGTATATTAATTTTTCTTATTGCTGATATATATACACACATAGATAAACTATGAAATATAAACTGCTGTAAGAAAAATTAATTTCCAAAACAGTATGGTGTAAAATATTGAAAAAACAACGTTTTTAAATGGGCAGTATAAAAAAAAAATTAAAAGTAAAATATATATATATATATAATATATATACTTTTCTCTAAAACAAGTTTTGATATGTCCAATCCTTAAGGCAAGAGATGACCAAAATTTTGCTGGATTTGTAAGAAGATGGAACTTGTCGTATGCTAAATATGTGAAACTTTTTTCACATGCAATCATTTTCGTATCGAGTAAATTTGAAGTTTTTCTTAACTTTAAGGTAAAAATCATTTTTATCCCCCACTTAAGCATCGATGACATCTATCTCATTCATCAACCGTTCCGTAATTTCCATTTTTCTGTAACTTCTTTAACACTTAATCCTTACTTAACCCACAACACGACGTATACACTCATTTCAATGCTATTATTTTTTCATTTATTTTAATAGTTGTGTCTTACAGTTTTTCATGACCAATTTTCAAAAATAATTTTTTTTAAAATTTCGACCGATTTAAATGTAAATTACGCTTTAATATATATTAATTCAATAAACTACATTTAAAATTATTTTACGTACTTTTATTCACATAGTTCAATCTTTCTATAAATAATATTGATCCTGAACACAGACCATATATGCAAAGTTCTTTTGTTGTAAAACCTTTTTTCAATCGATTACTAGAGTTTCAAAAATTCGATCTTTACAATTTATCAGATCAACATGAAACCAATTGCTTGGGAACAACCTTTTTTTTTCTTGACAGATGAGGCAATCTTGCCCGATCCGCATACAATCTTCTCCTCGGATGACCTAATATTACTTAATATCATAATATTACTGATACTTACTAATATACTGACCTAATATCATACAATTACTCGATCGGTGTTGTAACTCCACCGCGCGAGATAAACGATTATTCCCTACATACGTTCAGATGACGTGAACTTTTTTAATTCTTTCATCTAAAGAAAGTTTATTCCTTTGGAAAAAAAAAACTTTATGATCTTAGAAAAACCGTCAAAAACCTCACTATCGTAAAAAAGTCTTCCATAACCAACGATATTGCCATAGTTTCAATCTAATTTCTTTATTTTTTTTACGTTACAGGATCTTTTGAATAGTCCGAGAAATATGTTCAAACCTATTAAAGCTAATTTATCATGATTAACGATTAAAAAAGGATTAAAATTAACTGGATTAATTTTATATCGCCGGATAGTCTCGCAAAAAGCTATAAATACCAAAATTTAAATCTATAAAATGAAAGAGCAGTAATTATCAAAATTAAAAACTTTAAGATAGTAAAGTTCGTATTTACTTGATAACTAAACATCGCATAAACATACGATAATTATGACTGGAACTTACGAACATCGAAATTAATGTTCCGAAAAATAAAATAATTAAAAAAAAATGTATACACTAGGTTTCTAGAAACCTATCATCACTTTCATAACTATTCTACTAGTTCAAATAATGGAAAAGGTTCATATAAACATAAGTTCTAAAATTTTTCGTTATCGAGTGGCAAACCAATCACGTTCAAACTAAAATTCACAGAAAACATTTGATAACGACAGCATAGTTCACAGTACTCGATATATTTATTGCACCTTACAGAATTATTTTGATATATTAATACAAGACTGCGCATTGTTGATCGGCTGTTGTTATTTCATTGTATTTCGGTCATTAAAAAAAAAATTTATTATCTAAGTAAATTTATTTATTTTTATTTTACAATTGCTGTGTAATTTCCAGTTTTTTAAATTTTTTACGAGGAATTTTTAACAGTAAATTTTTTTTTTACGAATTTTTTACAGCACCAAAATAATTTTGTTTGTGTTTACATTAAATAAGTACTTTTATAACAAATCTAATAATGTACAATTTCTAAAACAAAATTCGAATTTTTCTAACTTTACTTTGTTTTATTCAACTTATCGTTCATCATTTGTTCAAATAAAATTTTCTACAAGTTTTATCTGTTTATTACCCACTTAACATATTTATTGTACGTCAAACATAAAAAAACATGTTTTTTTTTACCCCAATTTATTGGTTTTCATACCAAATTTCTAAAAACTACTGCAAATAAGGTTCTGAGACCTATTTTCTTCAATTTTTCAGATCAAAACATAAGTAATCACTAATTCTGCCCCTTAAGTAACGTTACGACCTCATTTCAGAGGGATAGCTGAAATCCGAGCGAAATCTTTCACTAGCCGTACTCGTAAACAAACCGTTTTAGGATATGTTTCCTTGAACTTTTACCATTATTTTCAGGAATAGTATTGGTTATGAAAGTCCCGGGAGAACATCGTGATACACTTCTATATAATTTTACACTACAATCAAACATACATTTTCGTAAATAACTAATGATGCAATTCTGGCGGCTAGACGTGACCTGTTTATTCTTTAGACAATTACTTACCTTAAAAAAAAAAAAAAAAACCACAACTTCTAAATCATACAATTTGAATGTTTATCCTGAATACTAGATGGCAATGTTCAATAACAAACAATTAGTTAAAATGTTTAGTAACAAAAGCTATACCATTACATTAATGAATCCAAGTTACAGCATTAATGCAGTATAGTACATAAACACGCACGCGCGCACAAATCCTAATCCAGCTAATAAATTTCAGTGTAAATTAGAGATGGCGAGGGGAAATGGATTTTAACAATTCGATAACGCTTACCCTACTGCAAAACATTTTATCGATAAAACTACGTTAACAGTAAAATAATACGCCGGTTAACAGTAATCCGAATTCAACGAATCACGAATCAAACGTAATTTGATGTACTTTCACAGAACAATTATGAATAATTACTAACGAATAATAATACAAATTTTTAAATTTAAAATTATATATAAACAGATAAAAAAAATGGCATGTAAATTTAGGGTAATGAATAAATAACAAAACTAGATGAAATCTACCAAAATCTTCCAACGACGTCTGACCGAATCATTAATAGTTCGGTTAGATAAGCCCACCCACCATCTAATTCTGAAGACGGATGAGGAAACCTGAGCTGTTACAGGAATTGTTTTTTTAATATATGGAAGAAAAGCGAACATACGATCTCGATCTCCCAAGGAATAATCAACGGGAAGGTTATCAGTTATGCATAAACAGCCTAAGACATTATTTTAGCGGCTTCTTCGTCTCGTTCTGCGGTTCCTCCGCGGTAGACCTCATTTTTCTTTAATCAAGTATCGCTTCGCTTCTTTATCAGATTTTCTATGTCATTTTGTTAAATTCCTTACTGGATCCCTAACAGAAATAAAAAGGGCGAGAGAGTTCCTCCTTGAAATACGTATTATTTTTTATATATTTACATTTCACAGTTGTCTACTGACTCCGAATTACTAAATCTATGTTACTAAGAGCTTATCAACTTACGTCAACCTCATAGATTGCGAGGTCAACCGCTGAATTCCTTCCCCCCCCCAAAAAAAATATAATATACACACATATATAAAGAAAAAAGGATTACTTTTTTGCTTCTATCAATTTCAGAAGGGTGTACGAATATTTAAAAAAAAAAAAAAAAAAAAAGTTAATACTGCAAATCTATTGTTCAGTAAATTTTTTTGGAAACTTTCTATCAATCACAGACATATCTCGTAGCCGGGCGCTTAATTCGACAGTAAATAAGACTCGAATTCATTAAATTATTACACAATCTTTTAAAATACAAACATATTTTTCAAACTACTTCATAAATGATTGATTTTCGAATGATTTAAAAACATGTCCATTAAAGGACGTAAAAAAAAAGTATTGACTTATGCATTAACGGAGATGGCTGTTTTCTTCTCTTTTTTTTTTGTTTACTTATTACTATATTTTATTAATAACTTCCTTAAATTTCATATACAACTAATTAACATTATTACTTTAATTATGACGACCAGAAGTCCGTAACTGGATAACGGTATAAAAGCAAAAAAGACATTTATAAAGCAGACGTTAAATATAAATATAAATTAATATTTGAAAAGACTCGTTTGACTGCAGGGAAATTTCCCTCGATAAATACCCAATGTTATGAAAGAGCATATCCGGCGTTACAATTCTATTTCGAAAACATGATTTGTTGATTTCCAACCGGACTGTCGTCCCCAATATTATAAAAAGGTAAATTTTTTTTATCGCTGTATGCTCTTAAATGAAGTTATGGGCTTTTGGTTGCTATTAATAATACAGTAATCTAGATAAATTTCATAAATAAATTCAATTACAGAGGGGCTTCGCCAGCGACCTTTCTGACAAGTATGACAACTTGACAGAGAGGCGGCGACGCTGCCTCTATAATCTTTAAAAGAGGGGTTTTCGACACTTTCCGTACTTTCAAATTCATTTTATTAAATAAATCAGAATGATTTTTGATATTTGAATTGCGTTTAAGAATTCTGAATAAAAATGTAATCTTTGCGCAAAACAGTTTTTTGATTAGTATTATTGTGTTTTTCTTCTGGAACGCGTCTAAATCCCACAGTAACTACTCGTGGTCCGACTGAGATCAGCCGATCCTGATCGCTCAAGAACGAATCGACCAATTTTTATCAAATTTTAACACGCATTATCTAAATTTCAACAAAACTGATGGGAGTATTTTGTAGATTTTTGAGCCTCAAAATTTTATACAGGCATATAATATATCCCGTCAAGAATTTTCCACGATTTATTTACTATTTATACCGAACACAGTCCACGATCACTTTTTGCTACTACATGGAATTTCTTCTATATTCAATATATTTCATTTTTTTCTACATACAACTATGCCTACACACATTCATGTTGAGATAATATTTTTTCCAAGCCATGAACAAAACGTATCGTAACTTATTTTTAAATAATCTTAATACTGTTTCGTATCTTAGTGAATTCATCCTGTAGAATTTATTATAGGATAAAATCAATGTATCTCGTATTAAAATGAGATCCCTAGAAAAAAAACCGATCAAGTAACCGACATCGTTACTCGATTTATTTTTAATGGAAAACACACGGAATTTTAACTGTACCCTACCGGTCCGCCGAACGAGATTTCAGAGTAAGTTATACTATTATTTGGAAATAATTGGACTGCTTGGACACGTAAAGTTTTGTATTATACTATATATCTTTATAATTCTTGTAAATATTTTTATTTTCAGTTAGCAATGTAACTTATAAATGTGGATTCGATCGTTCTAACATACGGCATCAAACGATCGAATGAAAATTTAAGCTTAACAGAATGCGTTTTGATTTCATAAGAAGTAGGATAAAGATTTAGATAATGCATATTAAAATTTGATAAACTTGTCGAGTCATTCTTCAGCGGTCAGGAACAGCTGATCTCGGTCGGACTAATTCCGAGTTGAAGGTGGAATTGTCCATAGATTTCCACGTAGGACGAACCATAAAGTCATAATCTTTTGTATGTCACCTATAGAAGCAATCGTACCATAAACTTTGCGAAAAAATAAGAATGACCCCTCAATAATCGTAAATAGAAAAAATTCAACAGAAAACACACAATAGAACAGAAAACTAAGGCATTAAACGTAGAAAAAACGCAGCGTCTAAAAAAATATACGCCGCACTTTACGAACTAGAACCGCAATAATAAAATATTTTTTCGTCGATAAGTACACACCTGGTCAGAAAAGAAAAAAAGGAAAAATTATTTTTACATTTTTAAAGATGTATGACGTAATAATCTCGACCGACATATATATCAATAACACTATAAATGGAAAAAATAATAAAGATCTAATGTTACCGTGCATCTATAAATAATATTTTAAACCAGATATTTAATACTGTATTTGACAAGAAAAACAATACTACCTTACAGTAGTAAACAGAGAAACGAGCAAATAACAGCAGACGATAACAACAAGAAATAATTTTATTTTAGTCGTAATAGGCCGATTGAAAAAAAGGCGACTACAGTGATTAAATTAACCAAAACTAACCGCATCGCATCACTAACCGTTCGAAAATAGTATCGATTAAAATAATAAACACTGCAGAGTGTATAATGTAAAAGTGACAATGTTACGCAATATTTAACAGACTTCTAAAGAAAATTAAAACATAAAATGACCTTCAGATAATGTTACACAACATTTTAACCGCTTGTTTTAAAAATAAGAAGTTTAATAATTATAATAACAGAACTGAAACGCTATACGTTAAAGATGACAGCCTATAAGTCGTAACATCAACTTAAATTTTTAGTTCGATCTCTCTTTCCTCGAGTGAGATAAAGTAATCTTAAGAAAAATAGTCGAAGCACCTACTACTGATGTACTAACTTTTAACTGTGGAGCTTATCTGTGTTATTAACACGACCGTAGCTACAACCTCGTTTTTAAACGTTTAAAAACATACTAGAACTTGGCGTATCCGGAAAAATTAGGGCCGATTTACTAACCTCAAGAGCTCCTCGCTGATCCTCTGATCCGGACGGGCAAGATAGTTTGAGAAGGATTATGCTTTTCATGAATAGATATTGTCCTTGAAATTAAAATATTTTCAGAATGCGAGTCTGTAACGACAATCTAATTATATTAGAAAGGAGTTGGCAGTTGGAGTACGATTAATCGTGTAACCGTGATTAAAACCGATACAAACCTGCAAATTTAAAAGTAGTACCCATACTAACAATGTTAAGATGATATAGCGCCTTTATTTGATGATTTAGCGGAGTGATAGCGCCTTTCGTTCTGAAGATTTTGGATTTGAATCCAAAACAGGTTTTGCTTTTTTCCACGAGATTAAATTTAAAATAACTAAGCTATCTGTAATTAGGTGTTACCGACACTCAGTTCCGAGAAAGAATAAATAAATAAATAATCCGTAACTATATAAAATATTAAAAAAGTAATCGTGGGACGTGTTGCTACATAGTTAATTAATTGCGTGTAAGGTATAATACAATTTATTTCTTAATATTTTTTTGTTAAGCTGATCATACATACCATTTATTTTAATCATAAATATTATTTGTTAGATTTTTAAACTACATTACTAATATTTAAGTTCCGTCATTTGTGACAATTCTGTTTCATTTTTAGTTTCAATATTTTCTAATTTTAATAATACTATTACATAATTAATTGTTACCGGATAAATTCTATTTATAACCAAATGCGATTAATAAGAGATTGCGTAAAAGCTACCTCACCTCTTATGTTCTGCTTAGTACTAAGAATAACAGATCGAATCCCCAAGGAGGTATTTGAATCTTTCAGTAAAAATTATCATCTATATCAGTCCTAATGGTAAAAATAGCGGTCAAAATATTTAGATGCGCTCAACTACGTAGGTATTAAGAAAATCAAGAACTTTCCAATCGATGAGAATTTCATGTCGTATGCTAATTAATGTATTTAATTCTCTTGTGCGCATTAATTTTGTACGCAACCGTCACGCACTTCTCTACTTTTTGTCGCTAAAAAAAGCACAATGTCGCTTCATTCTTTTATTTGTAAGAATATTTTTTCTTTATCTAGTGTGTAGAAAGGACTCTAGGAAATCCCCTTCAACAAAAGCAGTTAGTTTAGAAGTTGAAGAGAGGGGAAAAGACCCTTCTTTCCTTTTAGTTTGGGTTGTACGTATGTAAGTACGAGTGTAAATATATACAACACTCGCACATTTTTCAAAGCCACCCGTATGCTTTTTACCAGAAGTGCCACACCCATTTTTTTCTTTACTTTTAAATTTAGTTTTTAGCTTAAAATTCCACTCCCGTCCCCCTTAACGTACTGATCGCAGCTGTTTTTTCTCCCGAAAGAGATGTACTAATAATCTTTAATCGAGAAAACGGAAAGCTGTCTGAAATAACCCGTGAGTATAAAACATTAATAAATAAATAATCAAACTTCGGACTGTCACAAGAGTACATTATATACCATTAGAGTTTTATTAAACATGATGCAACCGCTTAACTAATAAACGTCACTGTCCTTCTCGTGTTTCATACAACTGTTAAATAACACGATATATAGCTTATAATAATTTTATAAATTAATAAATACCATACACGAATTCTCTTACGATTGTTAAGAGCAAGCAAGCAGAAACACATATATTTATAAGAATTTTATAAAACTACACAGATTGTTGTCATATTTATTTTAAAAAGGTACTTCCTCCCTGTTTACCATACCATACTCAGTCGGTCTCGATGTTTACCTCTACATATTAATATGAAAAAAGCGATCGCAAAAATTTTAAATGTATTCCACTCAAAACTGAGAACACAGAACCCCAACGATGGACTACTACTGTCCCAAGGGACACACTGACCGGCAAAATTCTGCGAGCGACTTCGTCCTAAGCGCCCTCCTCTTTTGCAAAGGCATCAATATTTCTATAATTTCTATTCATGTATTTAAAAAGAAATAATGTCTATAGTTTTAGGTGAATTAAGGAATTTAGAGTTCTTCAGAATTCACAGTATTTTTCGGGTTTAACCGCAAAGAGAAAAACAGGTAAACGAGAAGGAATAGTGAACAGAGGGGAAGAGAAAGAGACAGTTATGGAGAGAGTAATAACAATACAGAATACGTCACAATCCTCGGCATAGAGACTTTAAATACAATGCTTTTTATCGATCTACTGGAGAACTGTACAACTAATAATAGTAATATAAAATAGAAAAAGGGTGGCTAAACCTGCAAACGGTAATATCGTGTACTGAAAAAGAAAGAAGCATGTACGAACACACACGATCTGAGTGAAATCTACAAGACAGGAAAGGGAAGCTTACCGAACAAAAAACGATGAAAGTAAAAATGGGAAAATAACAAGGAGGAGAAAGAAAAGGAATAAAACTGACAGGAAGAAATGGCAAATAAGAGAGCAGTTTTAAAACTACCTGACTAGGTACCACAGTTGTTGTCAAGGTAACGGACGACGCAAAGTGCGATCAAGGCTAGACGGCGTCTCGACGTATAGTAAAAAAAAAAATAAATAAAATAACACTTGTATGGCTATTCTTACACGTTAACATATGTACTTTAAAAAAAGAACAGACTCATCTAAAAAAACCAAAAATATACTTACCTACTAAGTATAAAAAAAATGTGATTTTTTACATTTTTTACTTAAAAAGAAGTTTAAAATTGAATAATACAAAATAATTGTGTAAAATATAATATAACTCGGCAAATAAATTCTTCACTACTGGAGAAAAATGCATGGAATCGACCAGATATACCTGCCTTTGTAGACATGAATTACCATATAAAGAGGATTGATTTCCAGACGATACTGAATTTTTCTATTTAGAAATTGTTTTTATTTTTATAAAATATAAAAATCAAATCTCCAATTAATTACTGTAATTTTTTTAATAAAATTAAACGAAACTATATTCATGGCAAGAATTGAACCCAGACAGTTGAATATTAAAGGCTACTGAATGCTAACTACTCAATTAAAGTCTGCCAGCGATTCAAGCAAACTATAAGATAATAATCTATCCCTACAAACACACAATTAGTAAATAAACAGGTCACACGGAAAAAATTTATACAATAGTATCGATTAATTAAAAATTTAAGTTCTTATCCAATAACCGGACAGATCTGGCATAACCACTAATTTTGGATTTCCAGCAACTGATCAATCTTTTGAGCACATAGTAAATGAGATAAGACTGGTCTCATGGTAGCTTTAAGTCTCACAAAATAAATAAATAAAATGTAAAATTTAGCTCGAAAAGCAACAAAAATTAAAAATTTAAACTACGTAAAATTTATTTGTCAAGAGGTAAATTAATAAACATCATTCTACTTAAAAAAAAAAGAAAAAAAAAAGAAAACAAGGTAGACTAGTAGATAAAATACGGCTTCTTCCTATTAATAAACATATAAGTACAAAACAACGACACAGTCTAGCGACAAGCAATTGAAGCCATGTAAAAATTAAACCTCAGAAATACAATACCACTACTACCAGACACGGGCTGTCAGACTAGCACAGGGTTATACTATGAAATAGAAACCCTTCCTTATATACACGCCCAACAATTTCAAGGACAAACACTGCGAAATTTAATTCATTCAAGGCAAATACAACAATGACACCTTTTAGATGAATTAGAAAGAAAGAGACAGACAGAGAGCGAGAAGCAGGCAGGAGGGCAGACAGACGAAAAATGAACTAAATCCATGAATTGTTTGTTCATTATATACATATTTCTTAATAGGTTTAAAAATATTTTTAATCTAAGTTATCAGATGCAATGATAAAAATAAAAACTCGCATCGTCTTAAAAGCGTTTGCCTAATATAAAAATATATACGTATGAAAAATCCACTAACTACCTCCTTAAAGTAAAAACAGTATTACATATCAACCAAAAGTATAAAAAAAAAGCCGCAAGTGAAAAATTTAATTTTACCCTCTTTGAAATAAAACCAAACGATTCGAAATCAACAGCATACGATGAAACTCCAAAGAGTTTTGTAAAATAAATATTTGAACAGTCTCATTTCTATTATGAACAAATATTTTAGAGTAAATTCTGTTTTATTTTCAGAAAATTCATTTAAAAGAAACATTAATTCTGCACGCAATACATCGTGTTAAACCTACAGTCACGATAAACAATTTTTAAAATAATACTCAAAGGAAAAAACCTTCAAAAAAAGAAAAACGATTATTTATTCAATAACAATGAAACTAAAGTTATTTTTCAAAATAAACCCCGGTTATATTCAGGCAACTCTCCCATCTTTCTGCCAACTTTCTTATTCCAGCATTTGTTCACATCGATGGCTGAGCCGTTCTTGTACCGAATTCTTGACCTGCACACATCGTTGCCGAACGCTGTGCGAGAGGACCGACAGACAAAAAATCTTCTCGTGCGAAATCGAGACTGAAAGGTGAACGCGGCAACACCTACCGACATAACTTTTGAATATCTACCCGCATCTCTTGAGCGTTATGGGAACGGGCGTAACTTACAGAAAAGTTACTATTACTTTTAGAAATAGTTTACAGAAACTTTTCCTTTTTATTTCAGATTATTTTACAGCATGATAGTACTCGGGGGGGGAAAAAAAGACCTTTACACTCCCAAAACAACGTTAGCATCACTTTACTGGTCGACACGTAAATTTCGAATTTTTATTTCGGAGGGCCAACTCGAACGTTCCCGTTCCATACTCTGATGTTTGGGTTCCACGTCAAAATGATGCCGACTGTGATTTTAGTAGACGGTCTCGGAACCCGCTTTGAAAAATAAGTTTTGCGGTAATCCAGCTTATCAAGAATAATGGAACGGACAGTGTCGATATCACATTACATATTTCAGCCGTTCCTCAAATTTTTATTCGTCTGTCCCCGTAAATAAGATCAATCCGATTTTGAAAAAACAGCAGTTGAAATTTCCACTAGTCTTCCATTACCATGCAGCGACACTTGTTCTGCTCGATTTATACCGTTCCGTCATTCATATATATTTGCACGGATAAAATAATTTTTAACCGTACTGTTTTAACAACCGCGACTGAAAGTCGGCCAATTATACACCTTGAGAAAAAAAAAAATCTTATCCACGGTACACATTACAAGCGGAGCCGATAAATTAAAATAAAAAGAAAGATTATACTGATGGAAAATCTTTTCGAACGTCTGAAGTCAAATAGTTTCAGTTTATCTTATTAAATTTAAATTCTCTTTTTTTGCTCTTTCCATTTCTCTCTTATTGTACGATCCTTGTATTCACATTCTAAAAAAAAACAAAAATGTTCCTTTAACTTATTTAAAATTTTGTTTTTGTTTATTATTACCTATTTAAAATAAGCTTAAAAGTTGTAACGTGGATCTAGTTACATAGTTATACACTTTTGTAAACAGCTTTTAATAAGCTAAACACAACCTCCTCCGAATTACAGTATTTCTAACCCGCATTATCTTCCCGCTTCCCAATTAAGTTTAAAAATGAATGTTTTTACTCGTTAACTTTCTATATTTACGGACAAGAGGACATTATACTATACAAATATTAAATATTCTGTTAATTTATCTGCACTGAATTTTGAGATATTACCACTTTTATTAACATTTATATAACAGTTACAGAAAAATATATTATAATTCGGAAAAAAAAACTGTTGCGTTCACATAATTAAGCTACATATAAAGTTTTTTAATTTGCCTATATTAAAGTAAAGCCCCGTAAATTCCTCGGGCTGGTTTAAATCTTAACACGTAATGCCGCATAATGTACGCATTCCAGGAGAATACGATTTATTTTTATTCGATAGTTAACCAAAGGAGATACTGCAGCGTAAACCGAGCCGTACGGTATATATGGGTAACCAAATGTACCCCATACTGAAATGACAAAGCATAATTTCTTCGCTTGGACTATCTAACATTGACAACTTCAATACTTCAGACGAAAAGTTACGTATTCAAAAACCATTCCTTGTACAAACATGTACACCTAAAAATCAGAAGAAAATTATTCACTAATAAATAGATAGCGGTATCTTTAAAAACGTACATTTTTCAAGATTAATTCGGGATATCGGTCGTTTGCAAATTTCACCGCCGCTATAGATTTTTTAAAATTTATTTTTAAACAAATTCTAAAACGATCGAGAGACAGAGATGCAAACGATCGATTTGTATAAAAAGAAAAATCAACTAAGAAAGGAACCACGAACCGATCACTGTAACAGTCGGCAAAATAATGATTCAATGAAAGTAGTTTGATTTATTTAATTAAAAATCTGATGTGCCAACCGCATGACTTCCTTGTACGCCAATTAAATTACATACACACATTTTCTTTACAATCAGAGGTTTGTATATTTCTATAAAATTCTATAAGTTAAGATATATCTTGAGAAGCTCTCAATGAGGGCTTATTACTGCAGTTTAGAAAAGTCCAAAATCCAAATTCTGTTTTGATTTTGAGCTTTTTTGGACACTTTTGGTTCAGTCGATTACAATCAAAAGGGGAGGTGGACAACTAGATGTTACAGTGATTTTGGTCATAAATCCAAAATTTCAACATCGTACAGCTAACAGTTTTTGCGATACGTACGTACAGATGTAACGCCGAAACTACTCAAAACGTATTCAGAGATGGTCAAAATGGACATTTCCGTTGAAATCTGAAAACCGAAATTTTTCGCGATCACAATACTTCCTTTATTGCGTACAAGGAAGTAAAAATTGAGCTTTTTTAATTACTTCAAATCAATTAACAGATGGTAATTATATTGTATATTATGCGAATATTGCACGTAGTCGTAATCGATTTACTAATTCATTTCAGCTTTACAAGATCTACTACCTAAATATTTAACGAGTTTACTGCCTCGGTCGTGATAAAATTGTCAACAAAAAAAAAAGTTTTTTTTTTCACATGTTAAAATTAAATGTAAAAACTTAAAACTGATTTGATAAAATTAAATTAACTCTAATCAATTAATACTCGATCAGATTCAGTTATAAAAACACACATTCAATTTAAAAGAACTCAAATGATTAACTCTATGATATTAACTCAAATGAGAACATTCTATAATTTAAAACTAGGATAACCATACAACAAATTCACGTCCAACTTTATACCTTTAATCAATTTCAATTTAAAACAGTTTATTCAATAAAATATAATTTAACAAACACTACATAAACCGACAGCAATTCAATAATTAACCCACCCCATAGAGCGCGCGCGCGCGCGCACACACACATAAACTTTTGAAGTTACATTTTTTATTTAACTACAAAAACGTTATCATGAATGAACTGATTGGTATAAATGAGGGGTAAACAATGTTGCCAAACTTTTAAAATACAGTATCCCTCCTTACAACATGTAACGGTTCCATTGTGGTTGATTTCCAAGAAAGAAAACAAGCAAATAAGAGAGAGAGAGAGAGAAACAGATACAGTGAGTGAGTGAGTGAGCAAATAAGAGAGAGACAGAGTGATAGAGTAAGTGAGTGAGTGAGTGAGACCGAGTGGGGGAGAAGGTGTGTTGTGTGTGTGTGTGTGTATATATTAAGATAAAGAGAGAAGGAAAAGGAGGTATAGAGATAGAAAGACTCGCCTAATACTGCAGAAGTTAAATATTTACCATAAAATAAAATACGGTAATACAGGCAGCAACCAACAGCATCATCAAGGAAAATCTCTTTAAATGAAAACTAAATGCAGTTTAGTACACCTATTAACATTTTTAATTATCTACAGCCATGTACCGTTTATAACTTAACGAAACCGCACTAAAACAGTTAATATTTTAATAATAACACTGTAAATCGATAATTAATTTTAATGAGACCTAACTAGTCACCATTCGATTATTACAAGCAACAAATAGAAAATCAGAATTATATCAAACGCACAACCCAAAAATTTACATCTATATATACTCGTACTTAAAAATTCTAAACAGTCTCCCTATCTATTATCTTAAAACTTAAGAACTATAAAATGGATTTTTAATGCGGCGTTCATCATTTTACAGAATGTCGACAAAAAAGTGTCCAACCCTTCGTTTTCCTTCTGTTCGCCATTTTGATTTTTTTTTTAAATGAAAAATCTATATCTCTAGCTCCGATTGAGTAATCGCAATAATATTTGGTACACGCATTTCTACCTCCGTTGTCTAATAAATAAATTGACAATGGCATTAAAGGCAATTTTTGGTAGAAAATTAATATATAACGTTATAAATAAATTCATTTCTTAAACGATGAACTGACAGTGAATAAATTTCTAAACTGGTATTCAAATAATATGCACATAAAGAAAAACGTTAAGATATAAAGACCAGATAAAAGCGATTTTATATAGGTTTATAATGAAACTAAAATATGATTATCAATGAGAAAATATTTATTTGAATTAAAATTTTATTTTCTAATATTTTTTAAACATATTTAAAAATTCACGTGCGTGAATTTTTTTTGCGATATATACATATATATCAACGTTTATGTGTGTGTGTGTGTGTGTGTGTGTGTACACACATATATATACACACACACACACCATATATATATATATATATATACATACAGATATATATACACGGATTAAATGAATAAAAAGAATGACAAATAATATACCAACTACGAATAACGCTATACTACAGCAGCGTTCTCTTCCAAGAGTAAACGTAAACGGGTGGATCTCGATTACTTCTCCGACTCTGTGGCATACAGAACAAACTAATGTCCGTTTTGCCATTCCAGCATCAGAACTACAATCAAACATTATTGCCTAATATTTACTAGGCAATATATATATATTATAGAAAAACCTCGGCGGAATTAAGAACAAAGCAATATAAATATATATATAAATGATAACCTTAAAACCACCAGCTATGGCCGTAAGTATTAGTTAAATCTTTGAGATTTAACTGAAGAGTTAACGACTAAAAATAAAAGCTGAAAAAATTAGGGTGGAATTACGTAAAATCTACGTAATTACGTAAATCAAAACAAAAGATAATGGAAACATAAAAAGGGGGAAGGGGAAACAGTCATGAAACTATTTTAAAAAATACCGCAGTAATTTAATAATGGCGTGAAGTACAACTTTGAATTATATCGGTATCAAATTAAATTATTATTAACTTTACACTATACTAGCTGGCCTTGTACCTTGGCTTTGAATATATATTAAATAAAAAATAAATAACGCAGGAAAACCATTTCTGTAATACGATTACTGCATAGTAACCACTATTTAGGCGTGTTTTCTATTGTGAGAAGCACGAGTAAATGTTTCAATTCTACAATTAATAATAATAAAAATTAGTGCATACACAAACAAAACTCTTAATATATCATTATTATTTTTTTTATTTAATGTAAAAATTTTTTTTATTTTTTGAAATAATAAAAAGTGCACCTTTACATAATTACCTCTATTAAGTTGTAAATAACTTAGAATTTCCCAGCAATAATAGATTATTTAGGACAGATATGTCCTTTTTAATAAAGTAACCCCAGAATTTTCAAATTTCTCGAATTTTGAGGTAACTTACCCCTGATTTAAAAAAATATATATCTAGGTTAAAAAAATTCAAACGCACACATGTTTGTAAGTATTTTGGCTTTTATCGGCTAATACGGTTAAGGCACCAGATTTGAAATTTAATGGATCATAAAGTTATGATACTGAGCAGATTTTTTATATTATTCAAAAAATATGACTGAAAAAAAAAATAAAATTGAGCAATCTGAGAAAAAAACTTCCCCAAATCTACAAATTAAATTTTAAAAATATTTCTAAGATTTTTAACCGCCCCAAACTACTGAACTCTCTAAAAGTACAGATAAACTAAGAAATGCTTTTTAGGTCTGAGATTCGGTGAAGAGAAAATCTTGATGTACTCCTTCCCACGGTACGGAGGAGCAACGATTTTATATATTAACAACTGCTAAAGTATACTAGCGGCTAACGGATGTAGGGACGCGAGTTACTCCCTGTATAAAGAGAGTTCCCCAATATGAGTGCCAACGGCCTCCTTAGAAAGCGGATGAGCAGCGGTGGATATACTGCCCTGGTGATGGGAAACCGTCCCCAAAAGCAGAGGAACGTCTTCAGGAAGTCAACGTATTAGATCACAAAAAGAAGGCGACAGAAAGCCATTAGAATAAAGATCCTAGTGATAATTCCATACATTACGCTATTAAGCAGGTTTCTTCAGATAAAGATTTCGGAGATAAAATATATACCTTATATCGTTTATATCTCCGGAAGAAGCAACAAAATAAATTAAAGGATTGCATACACGAACTTGAATATCAAAACTTTGTTAGAGAGAGAAAAGTTAGAGAATCTCCAGAGGTAAATGAAGATAAACAAAATGGAAAGGGAAGGACAAGGTGAAATGAAGAGTGGATAAGAATAGAATATTCCGGAAGAACGAAAAGAAAAAAGAATCGCATAACGGTAAAAACAGCGAGAATCGAAAAAAGCGGCATGAAAGCAGTATGAAAAGAAAGTCTTAAGATTTTCTGAACAGAAAAATCATCGAAATAGATTCAAAGTTCTTCTGCCAGAGCGAATATTAAGAATTTCAGATAATAAATGAAATGACCAGGATGAATAAATTGAGAATACTTAAAATTTACTCGAAGATTTAAAACAGAAAAAAATATACGCTTGTTTTATTATTTATTTGCTAACTCTGGAACAAAATATAGCCGCCTGAATTCGTTAAAAATTTGAAAAGATAGAATTCTTTTACTGCAAATTGTAACCGGTTATGAAATCGGCGATACGTATATCACTGGACAACAAAATATTTAAGTGCGACTCGACTTTTTTCAAGCATTTTTGGAACCGAAAGAGTATCAATCATCGTGAATTTGTGCCAGAAAATAAGAATGAAAACGGAAAATGTTATATAGACGTGACAACTGCTACAATACGTCGTATTTCGCCAGAGTTAAGGTTAAATGGGTCCTGGTTTCTTCTACCTGACAATTCAACGTGCGTTTTTCGAAATCGTTTCGCAACTTTCGACAAAAATAGAACCTTCGATTTAGACCGGCCGATTTTCCTTTACTTCATAAAATAAGAGTGGCAATAAATGGGAAGGATTAAAAGATGTCTCGTCGATTAAGAAGAAAGTGACGAGCGAACTGAAAGAGATTTCACAGGAAGCAATTTCTTCGACGTTCAATTCGTTGTAAGAGCAAAACAAACAATGTATAGAATCGGGTAGAAACTACGTGTAATGTAGATATTACACACCAAGTTATATTACTCAAGTTAAATAAGACTTGAAATCATATTTCGGCGTGGTTTTGTCTAGGACATCTGAAGGGGCCCACAAGGCTGGTCTAGTTGTTAACGAGACATCGTAAATCAGCTGATTTCGATGTCGAGAGTTCTAAGGCTCAACTCCTAGTAAAGATAGTTTTACTTTTATACGGATTTGAATATTAGATCGTGGACACCGGAGTTCTCTTGTGGTCGGTATAATTAATCACACTTCTCAGTAGTGATCGTCCTGAGATTGTACCAGACTACACCACTTCATTCACATTCATATATATCATCCTCATTTACCCTCTAAGTAAGTAATACCTTACAGTAGTTCCGGAGGCTAGAGAGAGAGGACGTCTAAAGGGTAACGGCACTAATAATGGTAAAACGGAAGGGAAAATGTTTCGCGGAAGGACATCATAGGTATCAAGCCAGCCAATCGTCTGTTCATGATATCCAAACCAACCAAGTGCGTCAACCGAGCTTTCTAAACATTGACAAGTAATAATAATATATTCTATTTTTTGTGGTTTTTAATGGTTTTACTACGGTAACTTAATTGTCACTATGTATAAAATTAACAAAGAAATTCCTATCGTTTTCAAGGTCTGCACACATTTTGTAATTCAACGCCTATCCGCTTTTTTAACCGCACTAGTTTATCGACCCCGCACGTTCATTACCGAATAAAAAATATTAGTGAAATAGAGGAGTATTTTTATAATAAACGCCATCTACAGCAGCTGCCGAGCAAGATATAACGGATACCCTTCCGTACTCCCCTTCGGAACGCATTCATATACCACAAAGACCGTACATTAAAACTATTCATAACAGAAATAACTGCAGCGGTAATACTAAAATTTAATTTTTATCAATTGGTATATATATTCTAATACTGAGGTGTATAAAATTAGAATTTTTTGAAAAAAAAAAAAGATTGATTTGTATATGTAATGAAACTTAATATATTTTATCACCGATTACTATAATAGATTGTAACGATGAAAGAATATATTCTTTAATTACATCTATTCACATCTCTTCACTCTATCCGATACAAAAGCCTCTCCTAAAACTTTTTTTTTTCTTTTTTTAAGATCATATAAATATCATCAATTTTACATTTTATAAAACAAAACATGTACTAAACTATGAAAGTCGTAAAACGTTTTGTATATACATGATAAATCGTTCTTTTAAATATATGTACAAGGTATAACAAAAATAATATTAATAAATCAAAATTTGCAAAACATATTTTAGAAAATAAATTATTAAATTTCAATATATTTTTGTTTTTAATAATGAATTATAAAAAGTTATCAAACGCATAATAAAAATCATAAATTAAATTTTCACAACAATGATTTATAATGACACATTTCGAATAATTAATAAATGCCAAATAAATTAAACAGCCGGCCTTCGTGGGGCGAGTGGTAGCGTCTCGGCCTTTTATCCGGAGGTCCCGGGATTTTCACACACGCTACACATTATTCATCTTCATCCTCCGATGTAATACCTAACGGTGGTTCCGGAGGTAAAAAAATAAATTAAACAATAATAATTTAATTACATCTATTATTATTTTATTATTTTACATATTAATATTGTTAAATTACGATGGGTATTACTCTTTACGACATAATTTTTTCTTACTTGAACTCACGCATTTGCTGCTTCATAGATCTATTCGTAAAGTTTGCCCGATTATTAAAAACACATCTCTTCTTAAACCGATACTGAAGGTATGGAGTTACCATTAATAAATGATGGTACGGCTAATACCGGTAATTAAAAATTTATCCGGCTATTCGTAAAAGTTACTTTCATGCAAAATGATGTAAAAGAGTAATAAAAAAGATCGGATGTCAGGCAAACCAACATATTTTATCAGAAGGTTTAAAAAATGAAATGGCATACTTACATTTTCCATTAACATTTTGAAAACTCTTATCTTTAACTGCTTATTTTCAATAAAATGTCTTTTTTTTGCTGAATTTTTACAAAAAAAAAAAATTAATAAGTTAATAAGTTCTGATTTTACTTCAGATCGTTTCATGCATATACTCAATGTCAGCAGTATAGATTTCTTGTGTTAGGAAAAGATAAAAGTTAATCAAAAAATTTTACACCAAATGAACATGAAGTATTTGGCGAATTTTAAGGGTTAATACAAAAATGTAGCCCGAGTTGGTTTTTTTTTTCTTTCTTCAAAAATTAGTGTATATACTACTTTCTGATGAATTTGAACGAACACGAGGCGCGATGTAACGGCAAGGAAGTCTTCAGTTGAGCGATAGCTACGTGTAGGAGAAAGCAACGCAGGTACTACGGTTTCACGAAAGCGGATCTATTATTACCGATTGTAGACGTTGTCGTTTGAAGTACGGCTGTGATCCTCCAAATAATGACTCTAACGACGGTATCGGCCAGTTTAAGGATACAGCAAGTCTGTATACAAAAAAGTTGTTGACAGAGCTCCCGTCCTTGGGAAGTTGTAGATCGAGTAATAGAAACTTTTCAGAGAAGACCGGATAAATCGACTCGTCATTCGAGTTTAGGTTCTAAACAAGCATATCGAACGTTATGCATACAAAATTCAGTCGGTGCGTGCAAGTTAAGATGACGATAAACCGTGCAGTTACAATTTTGCCGTGGACATTATTGAAAAAAAGTGAAAGAATATGATAAGTTTTTAGAAAAAGTAATATTTCTCTCACGAAGCTACCTTCCACGATTCCGTTCAAGTTAAATTATCAGATTTGGAGTAGCAAGAACACTCCTGCCGTTCGACAGACACAACGTGATAGCCAGAAAATTAACGTTTGGTGTTTGTTGAAACGTTAAAGGAATATGGGTACCGCAGATTGAACATCGGCGACCTCATGTTTACTTCCGACAAGATGGCACTATCAGGAGTTAACATAATACGGACTACCATGAACAATTTCTTTAACGTTGGACTGGCCTTGATGAACTCCATGCAGCCGTGAGGTGAAGGCCCGTCTTGACGAGGGCAGAAGTGATAAAGAAATGTCACGCGGTAAATTTGATGGGTTAATTTTACTAAACTGTACATAAAGTTGAGTAAATCTGGTCGATTCTGACCTATAAGGGAACTAGGTCTAAATTACCGTTGTTGCTAACAACATATTCTTTTTGGTGTTCTATTAATAAATTCCGATAGCAATAATGAGACATTTACAGTTGCAAGAGGTTGATTATTTAATAGAGAACTAGGTGCGGGGTCAGCTAGTTCAGAGGGCAACGAGTAGGACAAGAAGAGAGAAGATGTCCGAAAGAAGCCTACAGCGAAGGCAAAGACTGAGACAAAATCACTGATGTAAATGTCTACAGAGGCATTTACATCGGTGGCATCCCAAATGAGGCCAGACTGATGATTGATATGTAATCAGTTCGAGGGTCAATAAGACGACTCCCGGTAAAGCCCATGAGGGCTAGAAACGGGAGGGGTGGTGTGGCGACCGGAACGTCACAAGGTAGGGCGTCTTCCTTCTCCTACGGGGATTGGGATGACCTTGATGAACTGATTTCCTCGCCACCCCACCCATCCCCTGACGTTACGCCACTCGATTCTTTTAATTGGAGGTTTGTCAAAGATAGGGTGCACGGAACGAAGGATGTCAACATCGATGAACAAATAAGAACAATCGAAGGTAGAAATAACAGAACACCTCCAGAGATATATTCTTGGTTACGTGCTACGTGAAACTGAATGTCGTCTAGGTATTTTACTCGCCACAAAAGATGCATTACCATTTAACGAATACTGATTAACGCGTCTAAAAGTACATATTTTCTTATTTTATTGTGTAATAATCGTTTATTATTATTCATAAAAGTTTAGTTCACGCGGAGAGTGGGAATAGATTGTTGGACTAGGTGCAACTTCCTATCGCGGGTACTATCTCCAAAGTACTATTTTAACTAAGGATTTACACTTTTTCAACTTTGACAACTGAATCAAATAAATTGTTAATAAATAAACCGTAAATAAACTGAATTGTAACTGCAATGTGAATTTATAATAAACTTTTATTTTTCTTTATTCCATTTTAATTATAAAATAAGTACTCCTAATATAAAAAAGCTGGATGTGTGATAAAAAAAAAATATAATCAAGATTACGGATATATATATCTCTTTCCTTTAAAAAACAGTAGTGCTGTTCGTCAGGCAGTCACGGGTTGAGTAAAACAGATGTAAACAATACATCCGTATTGCCAAAGGGAAACACATTAGTTACATGACATGTTGTCGTATTATAATACATAAATATGAAAGTATTGTACAACATTATCAAACACGTGCAAAATCAGCGAAGTCAAAAGTTTTCTTTTTCGTGCAATAACAAACAAAAAATGAGGATATCAAGTTAAATAACATAATAGTCATAAAAAACATAGCCATAAATTTAATTATCTAATGTTTATTTAGAAGAACAACTATTAAACCATCATCATCAGGGAGAAGGAATAGAACATCTTAAACAGTATGATAAATTTCCCAAGCGAGTATATATATATATGTGTGTGTGTGTGTGTGTGTGTGTGTCAAGTAATTTAAGAAAATCAAAAATCAATTCCATTAATATCATATTCAACTCAAAAAAATTTAGTGGAAATTGTATAAATTATTTTAATTAACATTTAAGCAATCCGAAAATTAATAAAGGTATACCGAATACAACTAAAGAGAATATTTTGTTACGAAAGAAAAATTGGATGGTTTCTGTCATAAAAACCAAATATAAATGATTGAATCTCATAAGCCTTTCCAAACGAAACTCTTATAGTTTGAACTTTAAAGTTCAGTGGATACCTCCAAATACTATACAACATCAGGGACGGACGAAAGTGTCTCTATTAAGAGACACGATTCATTAGAATCGTGTGCATGTTAAGGACTTTTCCGGATGGCCCTTTAATTTCTGGAAGAAAAATAATCTTCAACATCATACATTTTGAACTGGTCACCGCGAAATTTTTTATCAATAGCTACGAGCGGAATGAAAGCATATTGCTAGGAGATTTGGCTCTGATGATTTTTTTTTTGTTTCTTCACCTTGAGGCCGACTTACTTTATTTGCGAACACAGCCTCCCAAGGGCGATTCAGAAGGATTTCTCTTGTTCTTCAGGATTCACTCCTGCACTTCTCCCCTCATCTTTGTTCGGATGATCTTAATCGACATCGCAGACACAGAGTTCTAACTCTCGAGTCGAGAGTTCTAAGATTCAAATCCTAGTAAAGACTGTAAGTTTCCCAACCGAAACATTTGTGTTGGTGATGTAGTTATTGTGAAAGAAAATCATCTTCCCCCTGTAATGTGGAAATTAAGTATCATTACTGATGTTCATTTGGGTGCTGATGAACTTGTTCGAGTTTTCGATGTAAAAACTAATATAGTACGGCCATCAAACGACCTATTAGTAAATTATTTTTTATTCCAAATTTAAAAAATTCCAAAGATAACTTGGATGATGTTGAATTCGTTTATTTGTTTATTGATTACTTCTTGAATTCAAGAATATTTAGTTTTGTTATTATTATTATTTTGGTTTTATCATTTCTTGTACGTTTTGATTTGTATTTAGCTCCTAAAGTTGTTCATAAAATTACAATTGGTCGCTGGTTAATTATAATCCATACGTAATTATTTAATTACCTTATCCATAGTTCGCTGATTAAATTCAGGCCCGGAGGACCAAACGAAATTTTCAATACTAGAGCTAGATGGACTGTATATATTTTTTGTATAGATAATGGTTCATTAAAAATAATGAACAAGATGTAATTTAGAACATAACGAATTTAATGTTAAAACCTTAACCTCACATTACACTACGAGAACGGGCTGCCGAGTGGCGAGAGATAGGCTAGTTCGCAGATCAGTTACAAAAGTTCGTAGAGCGCAGCACAAGACGGAACAAAGACAGTTACCTTTTTACGGATTTAAAAAACTAGACCGGTGTTCTTTGGCGGTTGGGTTTCAATTAACCACAATTCTGGGGAGCGTTCGACCTGATATTGTATAAGACTGCACTTCATTCGTATTAATACATATATCCGTCCTCATTATTCCTCTGAAGCAATATCTTACAGTAGTTCCGGAAGCTAAACAGAAAAAGGGAGGGATACAAAGTTTCGATCAGCAGCACAGTTCCGATGATGTTATCTGGGGTATGCGTGCAGAATTGTCTCCAGGATGTTTCTCTAAGCTGCAGGAACCGATAGCAAAAGAACACCGTGTGTTGTGCCGTATTCTCCTCCTCACAATAATACAATTCGCAGAGGGTCTCAGCCTCCGCGCAGAGAGGAATGCCTTAAAACATCCGTGACCCTGCCCCTGAGGTGGGTCAGCTCGTTTCCGTTTGGCGGGTAGCTCCTTTACCAACAGACGAGAGGAAATTCTCTCAGAACTCTCTGGAATCAGCTGGACCGTGTTGTCTTAACGACGGGACCCCCACGTCCCACGTGCCACGTTTCAGTCCTGGATTTGACTTTAATTGATGAAGGTTGGGACACGAGACGTTGTTTTTGGCGTGTACTCCCG
>JAAAKQ030475634.1:0-15166 GCA_010016005.3 Zanna intricata | reverse complement strand
CAATGGGGTTGATTGGGGTTAAATCATGAAAATTATTTTACGTTATGTGATTTATATATATATATATATATATATATGAGAGACATATATCGTACTTCAATATTTTTTTAATGAAAATTTTAAATAACTTCCCTTCATGTATGTTTGTTCCACCGTAACAGATCAACGGCTCAACCAATTTAGATGTATGACCCCGCATTGGAATCCTTACGTTACCGCGATTCTTATAGGCTATGTAAATTATACTATATACAAGATTGTCACCCGCAAGCTCTTTAGTTATACTATATTATTAATTATGAAGCCTAGATTTTAACAGAAATGGTTTTTTTTTTATTTTTAATATTTATCTCTTGTCTTCTGTTTTGTTTGAATAAAGTAACACTAAGAAACTTAAGTTTTATTTTAATCAGTACATCCTGACTCCCGTAGGGAAAGAAGGTACCCACTTTACGACGATCCCGGTCACCTCACCATCCTCTCCTTTCCTAGTCCTTATGGGCTTTACCGGTGGTCTTCTTTAGATTCTCTAAGCCTGATAACGCAGCACAGTCATCAGTTTGGCCTCTGTCAAAATGCCACCGATGCAAATGCATCAGCAAACATTTCCATCAGTGTATGTACACAACTTACTATCAAATTCGTGTGGCCTTTTCCAACTACTATTACTTTACCGTACACTTAACCGGACAAGTCGGAAAGAAGTTATAGCTTAGTAATCGCAAAAAAAATTTACTTGCAAATTATAATGGAAATTATATGCAGGCCGAGTAGATAATTTTACAAATCGTTTTTATTTTCTCCTTTTAAAAATATTGGTAGATTTATAAATTCTCTAAAATTAACTTCATACTTGAATAAAATGGTCGGAAATATCACGGTACAGAAACTCTTATGTAGATATCGACGAATAATGGAAATTATATGCAAGCCGAATAAATAACTTTACAAGTCGTTTTTATTTTTTCTTTTTAAAAATATTGGTAGATTTATAAATTCTCTAAAATTAACTTTATACGTGAATAAAATGTAAAATAAAATCGTCGGAAATATCACGGGACAGAAACTCTTTTATGTAGATATCAACGAATAAATAACCTACGGAAATAACGATGTCTTCAGTAAAGCTCGCTGTAATGACATTTCTGACAAGTATTATCGTATTTTTTTTTGTACATGGATTATATCTTACCTAACATTTGAAGAAGACATTTTTCAATATAGAAATTATTATACTTATATATCGAATTAGGACTATTTCAACAAATGTATTTATTATTAAATAACATCAAAGCGAGCTAGTACTAAAAAAATACTCAACTGATTATAGAAACTTATAAAATTTGTTACTACATCTGAACACTATTAAGAGTAAAAAAGTATTAAGTTATTATATATTATAAAGTCGTATATGGAATCTTAATATCAAATATCCAACTAATTTTAATTACGGAAATAATAAATAAATTATTAACATTATCTTTAATTTCAATCTTTAAAGTGAAATATAAAAAAAGTTAAAGCAATGAACAGGTAAAAAGATAGTTATGAGATAATATTAACACTACATATTAAAAAGGAAAAGAAGCCAAAAATAGGCCGACTTAGCAGTATTAAGTCTATTGTATTATTACATATATACTACCTAAACATTTTACTTTAGCTTAACATATAAGATGTATCTTTAACAAGTTTGAAAATAAGATAAACATAACTATTCATACTATAACGTTTTTTTTTTTTTTTTTTTTTTTTTTTTTTTTTTTTTTTTTTTTTTTTTTTTTTTTTTTTTTTTTTTTTTTTTTTATAGTAAATCAACGTGACATATTTATTTTACATAATAAAAAAAAGTATAAGAAAAAAAAATTCAACTTCTGGATTCAATAAAATAATTATTTTAATTAAATTATTTTTTCATTATAATCTAATAAAAAAAAAAAAAAAAACAATAAGAAAAACAGCTTTTTATGCAAGAAATATTAAAAAGAAATTTAAAAATAATATATAATTCTATTTGCTATGTATTTTTATATTACTAAAAACATTCATTTGTTTCAGATATATATATATACCTTTTTACACCAATGCTTTTTACGAGTGCGGTTTTTCTAGATTTATGTTCTTTATTCCCGAGAGCAATTAAATGCAATACGTAAAACTAGAAAAAAAAAATAGATTTAGATGTGCTTTTTTACTGTTAACTTAAATAATATATCTAAAAATAAGAATTATAAGGTAGGAAGAATACAAAATAAATTTATTTATTTATGTTAGAAGAGTATATTTACTTTTTTAAAGAAATTATACGGTAATACATAAATAAAAAAACTATAATAATAAGTGTATTTTGAATAAAACAAACGTCCCAATAAAGTTTACCTTGAAATCTTTTTATTTCCATGAAAATTACTCGGACTGTATTAAAGATTTTCATCTTCATATGTCTAATAATATTTCTTATTTAGCAACTAAGTTGAACATAATATAATTCATCATTAATAAATTAATTATTTAAAATCATCTTATTTGATACGTTATAAATTAAATAGTAATATACTTACCCTCTTTGTAAAAATATGAAAATTTTTCCCACGCATCTATTTTAATCTAATAAAAGATTAAAATACAAAATGCAAAATAAATTAACAATTGGACAATATTAATTTAAACCAGATTCAGTCTTACGATATTCTGAAATTTTCTAAGATGTATTAATAAATGTAATAATACAAAATTAACGAACAGTATTTAATAAATTGTAATTTAATAATTTTTCAATCTGATATTTTTTTCTTTGCCGTAAGTGTAAAGATAAAAAATGTATTTTAAAAAAAAAGGTTGCACGTAAACAAATCTGACGTAAATAAATCACAATCATAAGTGAAAAAGGTTAATGTTCCTTATAAATTCACCGTTTAAATCTGCCTGTTTGTCCAATATAACTTTTTAAATAATAATAATTACAACTCAGCCCGTTTACACATTTATATCTTATCTACAAGATTTTAATCCGTTTAATAAAGCTAAAATCCGTTTTAATTTTAATCCGTGAAATAAAGTTTTTACATGTCATAAAACTTTTTATAACTTTCGTAGATGATACCATAAAACACTTAAAAATGTAGTATAAATTCAAATACAACTTCAGGTTGTTTTTATAGCATCCTAAACTAATAGTAACAATTAAATAACATTCAAAGGTTGCAAATAAATATTAAATAATAAACAAAGATTTTTCTTTATAAAAACTGTCTTACCAGATAGTAAAAAAAAAAAAAATTAAAGTAATTAATAATAAAAAAAAAAAACAAAAAAAAATAAAGAATACATAAACTTCGAGGATAGTTTTGATATTAATTATAAAGTGATTGTCGTTTTAATAGTTAAAATATAAAATCAAATCTAAAATTATATTTACTTATTTTTTTATTAATGTTAAAAATTAAACTGATAAAACTGAGCAAAAGAAATTAATAAAATACAAATTGATGTTTTTACAAAGATGTTTTTAACTTTTAACTAACTAGAATACTTTGCTCATACTATATTTTTTTCGTTAATTGATAGTTAAGCTGTGTGATTAATTGTGTTATATTTTTCTGTCTGAATGGCTAGAAGCTAATCTTAAATGATTGCGGCATTTCATTTCTACAATATTGATACAAAATAAAACTTTGAAATCTAATTTTATTTTAGGTAATAAACAAATTTATAGATAAGTTAGGGCTTTAATATTTTAACTGAATGTTTATGAAGTAAAATTTGAGAGTATTCTATCCTGTAGGAGAACATTAATTTATTCTATCTAAACCTTGAAACTAAAATTAAGAGCTATGTGGTCGATTATTTGGAACCCACTAATTTGCAAACGACATGAATTACGCTTCTAAAGTTGGGCCAAGATGATCAGATCTGAAAGTGCTTCTGAAAGTTGTATCATGGAATTTAAAGAAAGTAATGTAGAATATAAGACAATCAGAAGAAACCGATTAACGTACAAAACCGGATGTTACATTAAAAATGTTAATTAAAAGAAACTAAAAAATATAAGATATCTTTTAAATATTATTAAAAAAAAAATAATCCACCTGGTTAATCTAGTGGTAATCTCATCGTTATAATCAGCTGATTTTGAGTTCGGGATTTCTCAGGTTCAGATCTTAATAAAGGTGGCTTGCTTTTATTAGGATTTGAATACTAGACTGTAGATAACGGTGTTCTTTGGTGGTTGAGTTTCAGTTAACCACATGTCTCAGGAATGGTTGGCCTGAGTTTGTTCTAGATAACAATTTTACCGATACAGTTACTTTACACTGATAAGTCGGTAATGACTAATTGTTGATGCGACTACAAATAGTAATTAAAATATAACATTTTATTTCTTGAAGTAAAAAATACAACCCACCAATCATGAACAAAAAGTTAATTGCATTATTTAAAAGCTGATCGTTTTAAACCAACTGAAACTTCTCATGGAGTAGAATATTGGAAAGAAAAAGGTATGAAGGAAAGATAAATTGTGATAACGGGAGCCACAGCTGGTAAACTTGTTGAATATCTGCATTTAACAACGCTAGATTTCTGTTTAGCCCATAAGTCTCTCTCTATCTCAAAAAAAAAAAATCGTTTTTCATTTTTTCCAAAATAGGAAAAAATAATTTTTATTTAAATTATAACATAAAAACTCACTTTTATGGCTATTGAAATAGCTTTATTTTATTATATTTCTAATTAAGTAACTTTTAACCAAATTTTTATCTTTATTTATCTTGATGTAAACATACTTAAATAAAACGAGACCACATTTTTAATACCTGTTCTATTCTAGGATTGTGAAAGAAAATTTAAATGTAAATCCTTTTTATTACCTGCTGAAAAGAAAAAAATTCAATCCTAATATATTTATTTATTTTATTTATGTTTTGAAATTATTCTTCAATAAAATTTAAAAGAAATTCTTTTTTTTCTAATCCAACAGATGCTTTTATATGGATACTAAAATACATGAATTACATTTCACGTTCTATTTTTTTTTTTTTTTTTTTTAATGTTATATTATTTCTATCTTTCAGCGTAATAAACATTTTATCACGTAATGGTTTTTAAAGCTGAATGAATAAATTTAGTATTAGATAAATAATAAAATGAATACAGTTTTCCATTTTCTATTTCTTTTAACATTATTTTTCTTGTAGCCTATTTTTATTGAAAATAAAATTTTGTACAATTCCATTAATGAATTTTTAAATAACTTGATTTCCAAGAATATTTATATAATTTTTCTCCTTTTTTTTCTTGTTAATTTCATTTTAAATGTAGTAAAAGCAATATTATTACTTTTTTCTTTTTATTCAGGTGTACTTTTATAATATAGAAGTTTGATAAACAAAAATATAATTTCGTAATATATATACATGTATACATATTTGAAGTGTTAAATGATTCAACATTTTGATTAAAATTATATCCCATTATTATCAATCTTTATAAACTGTTGTTATATAATGGTTAACATAATTCCTTAGAATCATTTTAATTATTTTCGTGTATCAAGAGGATTCAGAAGCTTCAGGCTTTTCATTGTTTTTTAAAATTATATTTATATTTATTTCTGTTAATTTATTTTTATTTGCGGAAATATTCTCTTTAAATTAAGAAGCTGGATATGTACCAAAGTGAACTCGTCATGACTCATACTACTTTTTTAATTAACTTTGAAATATTATCTCACTGACTGTTGCAACTTTATATACTCTTGAAGAGCTACATTTCGTATATCCAGAAGGATTAAGGATAATTTTGAATGTTATAATTTTATTATTCAGGAATAATTTTGATTTTTTCAATAAAAAAAAAATTAGATATTAATATTACACACAATCCTGTTTTATAGAAAAAAAACTTAATTTTTTAAACAATGGTTATATACAAGATGACGTAATATATAAATATATATATATATTTATTTATATTAAAGGATCACATGAGTAATATACATGTAAAAGCTTGTTGTAGTACAAGGCTTTTATAAAATTATTATAACTCCCCAAATATATATTGAAGTCCACAAAGTAAATCTATAACTAATTAAAATTATAAACATTGTTAAATTGTTATGTTAATAATATTTAATAATGGTATTTTGTTAATAATTATTTCATTTCTACATTTAATAATAATATTTTGTTAATATTATTTCTTTTGTATGTTAATAGTATTTAAATAATTCGGTATTTGTTATATGTAATCAGATTTTAAACCTTTAGAGAGTACGAGATTCCTACTAGAAACAGTAAAGTTGTATTTTGTTTGAATTATTATTTTTACTTGAGAATAAATTTTTATTTGGCAATTGACATTTATAAAGTTTACTTCTGTAATTAAAGTAATTATTTTTACTGTTTAGAGATAATTGTATTTATAAATAATGAAGATATTTGTAATAAAAGCAAATCGATGTTCCTGGTATTTTCTAGAAAGACAAGATAACGGTATATAAGAGAGTCAATGAAAAGAGACTCGTGCACTGGTTCATTTCGTGGTTCGTTCTGTGACGTAGTTGTTAGTGGTAACATTTCGCGAAGTACAAATTGTTTCTTGTAGATTTTGTTAAGCATTGTAAGTGTATATTTGTTTGTTTGTTGTTTAAATAAGTTATTGTGAAGAAGTATGATATCGTGTTGGTTATTTGCGAATCATCTTCTCACTTTAATTGGCGACCGTGATTGTATTGTTAAATAATTGTGGGGAGGTCAATATCGTGCTAAATACGAATCATTCGCCCACGTCAAGCTTCAGCATTGAAAACAGACACTGTAGACAAAAAAAAACTCTCATAAAAACTCCTACTGTATTATTTTTCAAACATAAATGTGATACATCATAAAAATTCAATGAAATATTTGATTTTGGGGTTTAAATTAAAAAAACACTGTTATCAGAATTTTTCTACAACCGTTAGTTCTCAAATTACATCCTGTTCAGTGTTATATACGTTATAGAAATCATTATTTTTATTTTATTAAGAGTTATATGGGCATCGATTTCTATGGTCATTACTCCTCACATTACTTAAAAATAAGGTTTAAATCGCCATCAGGTTCGTCATATGTTAGGTTGTAAAGGGTCATAACATTTTATTTAAAAATATCAAAACACAACATAAAATACTGAGGAACTCTCATATATTAAAACACGAGAACACTTACAGGGTATAAAGGGCTCTGATATTACAAAGAAATAATAAATAAAACACAGAAGACAAAATGAGTAACGAATATCTTAACAACACCAAAATTATTAAAAATGCCTATACATTGAACTAAACTACTTTATTTAGAGATTACAGCATTGATTTGTTTATAGACTGGTTAATAGTCTATTGGCGTGGAGATATAAAACTATTTTTTGCTCATCTGCATTCTCCAAATCAGCAGCAATTTTATTTATTAAACCGAATCTCTTTATGAGGTCCTCATATAGAGTACACTCTTCCATCAGATGCTTGACTGAAGTGCTTTGTTACAAAGCACTTTCTTCATCGTCTTTCTTCGCCGGTTAACAAATATGAATTTGTTATTCGTGATCAACTCTTAAGTCTGGTCATTGCCATTTGTTCTCGGCGAATCAGCATCACGTCGCCCTTCCATTTATATGGAAAAGATTAAACTGCGTTTAGTTTCGTATACAAAGGCTGGAAAGTGGGAGACCCCCGTAACAGGAGCCGCACCAGTTACCACCTCAGGCAGGGAGGAAACAGATTCCTTCTGTATTGTTTTTGGTGTTCTCTGTGATTTGGAGACCGCCTCAACTGTAAGAGTTTTGTAAATCTCCATAAAAGACCCCGAAGCAACCATTTTCTTCGCACCAGCATCCAAAATGTTGAAAACAAAAAAAATGTTGAAAAACAAAATGAGAAAAACATTTTGAAATAAGAAGCAAAAGATCATGCCACCGATGTTACTTTTATCTGATAATAGTGCGGGAAGTAGTTAAAAATCAAAGCATACTATTTCATACCCTAAATTACCATCTGCTATGAGGCCTGCAGCACACAGTGAAGAACTGCCTGTGCCTAAACCACCAGAAAATACTATAGTTAGCGATGATCAATAACATAAGAATTTGACAGAGGATAATGAAGATGTAAGAGTTGATTCAAATTATGAACCTTCGTGTTTGTCTGGTGATGCCGCATTTACTAATGCAAGTGGACCTCAATGACCTTATACGAGATCTGAATTTATAAAAAAGAAGGCAGAACGTTTAGGTCTGCCTTTAATCGTTAACTTTAACTATTAAAAAGACGGAACCTCCTCCATCACGAAATCAAAGTATGTGTTTTTAGAAATAGGCTAGTGACTCTAAGGATTTCTTTGAATTTGAATATGTACCTGTTTTTTGTAATAATGTTTGTAATGGAATCATTTGGGAATAAGTACAAAACAGTGAAGTGGCATTTGTTATTGATTTGTCTAAAGCTAGTCTGAAAGCCGTGCTTCTGCACTTGGGAATGAGTTTCCATCAGTGCCACTAGCATACGCTACGGATCTGAAAGAATCATTCATGAACATGAAACTTCCGCTAGACAAATAAAGTGTGAAGAAATTTATTGGTGTATCTCTGGTGACTTGAAATTAACTGCTTTGTTGTCTTCAATTTGGTTTCACCAAATATTTTGTTTTCTTTGCAAGTGGGGCAGCAGAGACAGAAAAAAGATCATTAACTACAAAGAAGATGGCCAAACTGAAGAGCACTTCCAAGAAAGAATAATGTTATTAATTCAACACTTGTTGATCCAAAAATAGTTTATTTACCTCTACTCCATATAAAGCCAGGACTTGGATTCGCTTAATTAAAAAATAAGTTCCAAAGATTAGTGAAGAAAATCTCAAAGAAGGTAGGACCTTAAATTAGAAATTTATTTAAAGATGACAACTTCGATAGTACGTTAAATGAGGTGGAGAAAGCTGATTGGAAGTATCTTAAGCCCATTTGCTAGAACTTTTAAGAAACCGTAAATCCGAAGATTACAAAGAAATAGTGGATGATCTTTTAAAATCTTATAAAATCATGGGATGCAACAAGTCACTGAAGATTCACTTCTTGGACTCGCACTTGGATTTTTTCCCACCAAATGTAGGAGTAGTCAGCGATGAAAACGATGAACGATTCTAACAAGATATTTCCGATATAAAAAAGTGGTATCAGGTCAAGTAGGGTCCGAGAATGTTCGCTGACTATTCATGGATCCTAAAGAGAGATGTTCATAATGTAAAATACCGTAGAAAATCAAATACTACTACTTCTTTTTAGGTAAGATTATATTATACTAAGAATACATTTTAAATACGTAATGTTAAATATGTTATTTATGTTATGTTAATGTTAAATTGGTTTTCTCTAAAAATCCTTACACGATAAGACTAATTCTTAAACAATATTTAAATTCGGCGTAAAAATGCTATTAGATTCATCCATTTTCACTACTGGGTTAAAAAATAAATCAAATTATGTATACTCAAGAAATGAAAAGAGTTGCTTTAGTCCCGAGTTCGTGCTATGTTCATTCAGTGCACATAACCTAGTTAACCTTACCAATGCGTAACTCGGAGATCGTACTTGTATGTAGTCATTCTGAACTACCGTCGAGCTGCATTTGAATCGAGTAATTTTTAATGTTTGTATAATGAACGATATTTTATTTAGTATTTCCTATTGTTATTTGGTAGAGAAATTTATAGAATAAAATGAAACAGTGAATATCACTGTTAGCCTGTACGCAGTATAAGTGTTATATTTATGAAATTTCGTTTCAATTTTTGACTGATTTTTTACTAGAATGTTTATGTTATAATTATCTTTTATTATTTAATTTTAAGGAATAATTATTTTTGGTTTGTTTTCGGTATTTCATGGCTAAAGATTAGAAATTTATAAAATCGGACAGAATTTTTTTTACATTCAGAAAAAAAAATTACAGTATGTATAAAACATAATTATCCTTTTAAATGAAATAGTAGAAACTCCTTTTACGTCACGAAGTCAGCTGAGTATATATACAATTTATTTATGCGTTTGTGTGTATATGATATATATATATATATATATATATATATAATATAATATTTAACAAAATATTGCAAAAGATATCTATGGTTTACTTTGTAAAAAACACTAAACGATCTGATACGAATTTCGTTCATTTGTTCTACAAACATATTTTCCAGAAAATGTATATAGATGTATTCACTACATTTATCATATATACTTATAAATGAATTTTATTTTGAAAACTAAAACAATGAATTCCTAAAACTAAAACTTATATTCCTACAAGAGTAGGAATATAAGTTCATTAACGGAGTACGGGATTTGATCTTTTCCAGTCTCACTCTAACTTCCTTAAACAGGGCTAAGGTTAATAATATTTTTAACTGTATTCTGCACAATCATGTTATTAAATTTTTCGGATTTTTTTAAAAAAATTGTTATTTACTATATTTTCTCTTTGAATTGAAAGGAAAAGTTTTGATATAATCATTACGTAGTTACCTATTTTAAATTAATCTATTCGAAAATACAAAGAGAACGTGGCGTGAATCGAGAATCACTCAACAGTTTTTTACTTCCGTAAATACATAAATTAATACCTAAGGATTCTGTGAGCATGTGGTGTTAATGACACTTACTACTATTTTTCAAGAACAAAACACCTATTTAAAAAAAAAAGAATTGGCTAACTAATTCTGTTAAAGGAGAATAGCTGAAGTACATAATAAGGTGGTTTAAAAAACCCAAACCTGTAACAAGAGCAACACGCCGTAGGAATACTGGAATCATTACTAAAGCGAACGATCTTAAAATTGCTTTGCTCAGGAAACAAACTTGTTTCCCAAGAGTAATAAAAAGGGCCAAGATGTTTCTGATTGGACAACTTGCCTCTTTGTTTGACTTATTTTTTTCTTTCACTTCTTTTCTCTTCTTTAAATGCCTAATTAATTTAAAAATTTCATAATTTTTAATAAAAAAATATTTATTTTTTTTTATATAAATAATTTATTTTTAATGTAATATTGAAAAAAAAATTAATTTTTAGGGACTTTTTTCTTTATTCCCATAAGATGTTTTTAAGAAGCACTTTTACAATCATAATTAATGACGCTAATAATAATGTATAATGTAATTATTATTAGTAACAATAACCAAAGAAGTTATTTTATTTTTAATAATATTAAATATTTGATTTTTAAAATTTGTCATTCCATTTAATTTGAGTCATTTGTATCTTATTACTGATGTTCTTATAAAACAGAGTCTGTAGATATTGCGTTTCAACAATTCTATTCCAATTTTTTAAAAATAACATTTTTAATTAAGCTAATTCAAACTTATCAGGCAAGCGATAGTATTTTTGTGATTTAATGAACGAGTTACCAGATTTTTATTTTATTAAGTAAGGAACATATTAGTTTTATTAGTTTTTCAAAGAAAAGGTTTGATTTGAATTTTTCTCTCCATTTGTCTCATCTGTACTGTTAAATTTGTTTGTAAATTTCATTTCCTTTTACTGTATTGAATTTATGCCCCTTTTTATCAGCGAGTAAATTTCTATGTTACGTCTATGCTATGTTATATGTATGAACAGTTTTACGAGATGATTGGCAAAAGAAGATTCAATATTTGCGTTCAAAACTCTTATGTTTCTTTGTACGATATAAGAAGTCTACGTAGTTTCTTTCAACATAGAATTTTGTTCAGTTTATACAGTTTAGTTTACTTATATTTTATATTCCAGGTAAACTGGGAAATGTCAAAAAAGGTAAAAAGGTTTGCTTAATTAATTCTACTTTTTATAAAATTTTACCAGTTGCATTATAATTTTACTGCAAGTATTTATTAATAATTTGGTAATATCTATTTGGATTTAGTTCATCTTTTCGAAATACAAAGAGATTATTAAAACGAATTTGGAAACTATATATTTATGCAGTATTTGTAATAATAAAAAAACTTAAACGAATATTAAAATTTAAAAAAATAAAAATAAAAAAACGAAAGAAACTTTCTATAATTAAAAAACACAATAGAAAATTTTATTTTAATTTTTCATAAAAAGTAAAACACCTTTTAAGGAAATCAATTTGCTTTAGAGTAGGAATGAAGTTTTTTTTTAATCTATAAATATTAATTATAAAAAAACAAAATGACAGAAATAACAAAAAATAACAACCTAAAAAAAAACAAAAAATTTTTATATCGAAAAAAATAAACATTTAACTACGACTTCTACCTGGGAATTATTACATTTATTAAAATCAGTGCAATGTTTGAATAAATCTACAGTACAAGATGTGACTAATAGCAGATCATAATCAATATTAAACTACACCAGTTAAAATTCATATTCAAATCTTCTTTTAACACCCTAGGATCTATAATTAAGCTTTCTAAAGAGTAACTTTAGAAAAATTAATAACTAAATAAACCCCGACTTCCGTAGCACGAGTGGTAGCGTCTCGGCCTTTCATCCGAAGGTCCCGGGTTCGACTCCCGGTCAGGAATGGCATTTTTCACACACGCTACAATTCATTCATCTCATCCTCTGAAGATATACTTAACTGTGGTTCCGGAAATTAAACAAAAAAATAAATAAATAAAAAAATAACTAAATAAACAAAGAAAAAAATTGTTTATAGGAATGTCTGTAAATTTTTTCAGGAATTTCAAATAATAAAACATATTAATTTTTATTTTTTATGTTAGTAGGTTGAATATTAAGTTTTTGATAGATAAAATAATGTTGAAAGAAATGAACTTTCTTTTATGAAATTTTAAAGAATATAGGATTTAAAAAATCCTTTTCGTTAAAAATTTCTACTATTTTTTCACAGTGTTTTAGATTGCAGACAGTTTGCATGCAAAATTTTAAGTTTTTATGACAAGGAAAAGTTTATTATGGTGCAGAAATACTGAAAAGCGAAATTAAATAAAATGGATTTCTACCTTTAAAATATATGTGTATATATATATATATATGTGTGTGTGTGTGTGTATATACACACACACATAACGAGTTATTTAAATAGTGTCATTTTAAATTCTGAAGTAGTTTTCAAAAATTACATATGAAAATATAATTTACTAACAATTCTAAATAAAAATAATAAAATATAATTAATAACAATACAAAGTGAAAAAGTTGGTGAACAAAGCAATGAAGTTATAAAAATTCACCACAAATACGAGGAACATTTTTGGGGCAGAGTTAGTAAAGTTCGTGGTATTTTTAGCTTAAAATGAAGCAGCACTGTTTCGACCAAAACGTTAGTTTTAAAATGTAATCTAATCGATAAATTTGATAAAACTGTTCGAATTATTGATGTGAAGAGTAAGCCGTAAACAATATACCAGGACTGCTAAAAAATATTACTGCTGTTGGTGAAAGAGTCGCTAAAACTCAGGTTTGCAAATTCCAAGATAATAACAAACGTTACCCTTCATAGATTGAATATTTAGTCTACATTAATTACATTTGGCATAAAGATTTTGAAATGCACGTTTAAAAACTGTACCTGAAACGATAATTGTAGCCGTGAGATCATGCTCAATGTCATGCTTCGTTGATTGAATATTGGAAGGCAGGTAACCACAATTTTTTTAAAGAAATTTATCCAATGAATGGGCTTGTGAACAAACTGAATCAGCGCGTATTTCGGCCAAAAATCCTAGAATAATGGTTGTTGTGATATTTCTATTTACAACGAGTGCCTTTTTGGTATGCTGTCTATTCGCTACTAGTGACTATTTGGTGAGCTTTTAGGTGGGCGGGGTAATCGAAGTAAATTTTTTCGAGAAAATTTAAAGGCGTTGTGGTCAATGCGGCACTGGACGATTCAAATGCTAACTTATAGTGACGTACTTGGAAAGAAATGGATGCGTCTAATGTTTATTTCCTACAGAATGGGGATGGTACAACGAACACAAACCGTCAAACGACCGTAGTATTTTATGAGAAATTCGGAAGACGGGTTATCTCGCGAAACGGAGATATTAACTTGCCGTCTAAACCATATGAATTAACACTTCTTGATTTCTTGTTTCATGATTTTTTTCTTTGGGATTTTGTGAATAAACAAATCTACATCAATAATCCACAAACAATACCAAGGGTTGAAATATAATAATTATGCTGTTATTCGCAGAATTCGCCGCAGTTAGCGATTCAGAATTTCCTTTCACTATTTACAATTGTATTAGAAATCAAGGCATCCCCATGTATGGATATGCATTCCACATTTAATCGTAAATTTGTACTTTAAACTAATAAAAGGTAAAGATAATTATAAATATGTTAATTTTGTAATAAATATAACAGTTTTTCAAAGTAACATGTGCCTTATAATTAATTAAAATTATGTCTATTAATGGGAAACTGTTTTTTTTTTGTGCGTTTATATATGCATTAATAATACTTACACAACATAATAGACTTCTCATATAAATTTAGAATATGACATTCTGATGTTTAGTTTTCAAATTCATACTGACAGAAGTTTAAGCGAAAAAGGTTGGATATGCTGCATATGTTTTAGTTCATACTATAATGTGTGTGGGCATCTCTGTAAATTTCCGTTGTTGGTTCTAACTAATATTGTATATTTCACCAAGCAATGACCATTATGACTGTCAACACAGTTGGACACAATTTATATAATCGATGCAGTACAATTAAAATTTCAAAATTCCTTTGTGTACTTTTTAAATATAAGAAGATTAATTAATCCTACAAATTAAATTTTTATCAATTATATTTATCTAAATCTTTTCAAGGACTAACTCTTTTAGGGGAAAATTTAAGAAAAAAAAAGAGATGAAATCACAGTTATTAGTTTTAATCTATATATTTTTATTATTTCAAAATTCTTTTTATGATAAAGTAAAATAAAAAACAATAGCAATTCACGGAAGTGGCCAACAGAAGTGAAAACTTAAAAACAAAAACTAATTGGGTGCGTGCATCTACGATGCGTAACGAGATTTGAGCGTGAAAACGTCTTCTCAGCCTTAGTGTTTGAAACGGTTACTGCCGCAATTATCGAACAAAATAAATTGAACGTCTTTATACATATTTCTTTTTAAAGAGTTTATTAATTTTTGATAATAT
>JAAAKQ030475623.1:0-22994 GCA_010016005.3 Zanna intricata | reverse complement strand
AAAAAAAAAAAAAATACAGTGAAGATTTTTAATTATTCCCAAAAGTTGGTAAGTAGATTATTTCTTAAGAAAAAATTTTTTGTTCTCTGCTTTTAAGTTTTTTTATTAGTATTAGTGCTATAAACATTAGCCAACATATACAAGAAAAGCTCCACATCAGATCGCTTAATTTCAATCTTCCAAAGAAACCAGTTTATCAAATATAATATACTTTATTGTAATTTTTTTTTAAATAATTATTTTTGCAACAACCAAATTTTAAATCGATTGTAAATCTCTTTTTCACTCATCTATATTGGCTTCATGTCACTGCATGTATATATACATTAGTAATATTGTTGTTGTTAATTAACTTTTGTAATATATAATATTCACTCTTTGTTGTGGATAATAAAAGAATGCAATTTTATTCAGGGTCATTTAGAAAGATGTTTGTACTCCAATGTAAAATGTCTAAGTAAAATCAATTTATTATTTGGTTATTATACCAAGATGCATAATAATATCTTTTTTTTTTTTTTCAATTTATCCAATGATCTTGAATGCATGCACATTATACTTTGAATTAGTCATCTTGGCATTTGCCATCTTGATCAGTGCAATGATGATAATGCAACAATAACTACAGTGTGTATTGTGGTACATTGAAGTTTAAATCAGTTATAATAGTGCAAGAGCAATACTGATAAAATTATGTTTAAAATTCTCTAATGGGTAAAACCAAAATTAGATATTTAGATGAGATTCAAGAAGCATTAAGAAGTCTACTACATTAGAAGTGAATATGGAATGTCAGATACAGCCATGTGTAAGACAAATCATAAGAACTGGCTTAGAGTTTTAACATACCTAAAATGAGCAACAAAGTATGCTTCATAAGCATTTGAAACTACATAATATTTGAATCACAAATTTAGCTAAAACATAAAACCACAGTGAGCCACCATCCCAAACAAGTTGAATTCACTGAGTACTTGTGGCATAAACTAATGATGATAGTTTCCTAATAAGGATTATAGTTAGTAATATGACAACTTTCTATATAAATTGTTTTGTCAGTGATTCTTCAAAAAAAATAAAAAAAAAAATATATATATATATACAGTATATAATGTGAAGTAATACAAAATTCTGTAATCATCCATTTATATATATATATATATTATATTCTTTAAGAAAAAGAATTGCAGCCTAAGTTATTATCCTGTTATACAGTTATTATTCAGTTTTTTTTTCTCTCTGAGATTATCGATACTGAAAAGGTAGAAGGATAAAAAATGTCATCTTTCAACAAGATTGTGGATCATGATATTTATTCTCATTTATTTAAGATGCATTCAACAATTTATTTAAGATGCACTCAACAGGTTCTCAGTTCAGTAGACTGGGAAAGGCAAACCTGTTTCTTGGCCATTAAGAATAATATCTGATTCTTTATATTTTTTCTTGGACAACATTAAAAATATAATCTACTCAGAAAAGATTCATATCTATGTAGAATACTTCACATAGACACCTCACTGTTTAAACCATTTCAACATCCAACATGATCTGTTAAATGCGAATGGCAGAATATTGTTTAAATGTTTGCAGAATAAGAAGGAATGCATCCATTGAAACAATCTATTGTGCAAAAAACCTATAAAATCAGTTTTAAAATTATACTTTTAAAAACCAGTAAAATTTTATTTTTTTCTATAAAATTTTGATATAAAATGAAACAATTTATTATTTAGTTATGAAATTATGACTCCTCTTGACAACACTGTACTTGAATTACATCTTTTTATACTTCAAGTTGATGAACATATTACCATCAATGATGATCTGAATACGTGAAACTATTAAATTGTAACTAGATGCAGTTAATTTCTTCCATGGCACATTTTAATATATGTCTATAAACAATACCCATTTTCACAAGTGTTGTTTATCATTAGTTACATTCCAAAAATAGAATTCAAAACCATAAAAAAATAGATTTTTATATTTATATCTGTGTAAAATATTACTGACAAAACATAAATTACACCAAAATACTGCAACATTACATCTACAAGTAAATTGCTACTTTTTTTTTCTTTGTTATGACAGAAAGCAGAATATCAATAAAAAATGAATAATTTTTATTTATCTTTGCTTAAAATGTTACATTCCAAGGTAAATATATATAAATGAAAGATAAAACCTATACACATCTTGTACTGTTAAGTAAGAAGAACAAACTGTATGTTATTATATATGTCACTAAAGGATAAAAATAATGTAATAATTTGTATTGTTTTTAATCTATTTTAATCTAGGTGATTTATGTGAAGAGAATGTTGATGAATGTAGTTCTAATCCATGTCTCAACAATGCTACCTGTCTTGATGTGGCTAATGGTTACACTTGCCAGTGCCTTCCTGGATATTCAGGTAGGATATCTAAATAACTACTTTATAAAATTATTCATTATTTTAAAGCTGTGTTGTTTTTTGTCTTAATTGGAAGTTGATGATTGTGAGGTAATTTTTACTTAATTATATACAGAAATGTTTTCATAGTTAATAAATATTTTCTGTATTAAACTGATACAGCTCTTGACTTGTAGTAAAGTATCTTAATATGATATATAATGATAATATAATAGAAGCTAAAGACAAAGTGTCAAAAATTCAAGAACTAACAAAAAAAAAGGATATTTTAAAAGGTTTACTTTGCATCAGCAGTTCATACTTGGTTTTATCCTAATACATTAATACAATAATATAGATTTAAAAAGAGATTAAATAAATTTTTTTAAATGGGTTTTTAAACTAAGAATAATTATTACCTTACAATTGCAACTAGTATCACTTTTAAAGTGCAATTGTTTCTGTATTAAGAGTTGAATTTGTTCTTAAATTATTTTCAGGAGCTATTTAAAACTAGTTTCCTTTAAGATACGTACTTGTATTTTTAAATATATATATTTTTTTATTGTTTATATTTAAAAAAAAATATAATTTTTTCAACACTGGTTATTAAATAAAGAATATAAATAGATGAATAGAAGGTAGACTGAACTGAAATATCTAAACCATCGACAACTGTAATATTTTATTTTATTTCAACTATAGCTTTTGTTTTATGTTGTAAAGAAACATAAAATAAAGAATAAGAAAAATTACTTCTACCAGTACAATTCTTTTATTAAACTTTTATTTTTCAATAACAAACAGTTTTAATCACTTCAGCATGGGACTTTTTCAAGTTCATTACCTTTAAAATACAATAACAGATAAGATAATATTTCTGTACAGCCATGGTCTGTTACTTAAATATTTTCTGTCAGATTTGCTAGGTGTTTTGAAAAAAATCTTTACTTCAGTCATTAGGTCAGTCATTGCGATACAGTTTATATGCATCAGATTTTGTTAATTAATCTTATTTTTATAGGTTTTTTGTTATAGTTGACATTCTACCTTAACATCTTATATAAATTTCTATTTAAAAATATATTAAATTAGAACTTACTATATCTGAACTCATTGAAACATTATTCATAACATAAACCTCACAATCCAACTTTATTGATCATGCACTGAAAAAATTGAAGATTTTACATATCTTGTAAATATCAAATTTATAAGCATGCACCACTAATTTTCATACTATGTAAATTTTATATTCTTGATAAAAATTCTAGTACAAGTCAGACATTGTTTTTGTTGAACAGTAAAACACTAGCTCATGGAAACTGTTCATGCAAAGGAATTTTGCTGCATTAGCAGTATCTTTTTCAGTGAAGCTGCAAGTATTATTAGCTGGAGTTATCAATGTGCTACCAGTAACCATTGCAGATGGTCCTTCATAATTAACTCAAGAAGATCTTTTAAATAAAATAATTTAAAAAATAAAAACTGACAAGAAAATAATATTACTAAAAAGTTACAAATCATCATATTTTTATTTAGTAACTAAAGTAAAAGTATTTACTGCAATTAACTATTTATGAAGTTGGTGCCACATAAGTTAAACATTACGTTACATAAAGTTGTACCTCAACTGACCGCTAGGTAGCTAAAGTAGCTAAACAGATTTCCATATGTAAAATGGGACATCTCAAGATCATACTTCATCTTGAGTTTGCCAAGGCAAACATATTTGGTGATAATATATGTACCTAAGCATCTATAAAATATTGTTATATATTCTCATATTTTTTAATGTCGCATTTTATTCTTATATATATATATTTTAGATCTTATTTTATTGTAGTAAAACCTGTATTACAAATTTTACATTGTTTCAAGTAGGATTGTTTGAAGGAAAGTTGCCAAGAAAGGAATGATTGTTTAAGGAAAAATAGAAAAAGAAATGTCATGAATATTTCCTCAGACACTTCTCAACAACAAGAATGTAGATTCTCAAAATGAGAGTATATAACAATCAATTCTTCCAGAATGAAAGTCTAGAGAGTCATACTCATCATACAAGTTTAGTACACAAACATCTGTCAAACAAAACACAAGAGCAACGTTCTCACCATCTCGGCTTGATATACGAAGAGAGTTACTGGAAGCTGTACTCATAAAATTTTATGACAAGAATATTGGTCTTAGAATGAAAGATGTTAATGGTAATGTAGTCATTTCACCATTTGTACAACATTCCGTGTGACTAAGAGATACAGAGATGTTGAGTGCAGAATGCTAGAGGTTGTAGGTTCATTATTGCAAATATACATTTAGACAAGGTTTGTGAGTACCCAGTTAAAAAAAGTGTTTATAATAACTACAGAATATTATTTGTTGCAAAATTATAATACTTAACTCGCTTCAGACAGGATGATGTTCTTTGGGTGCTTATTGTATGACAACTATTTATTTAATATTGCGAAATTAGATTTTATTATTGCATAATATAAATATTTATAATTTTTCAATTAGGGAAAATGCACTTTTTCACCATTTTATATAAACATTATTAAATGTATCTTTAATATTTATATGGAGTTTAGAAGAAAGAAGCCAAGAAAAAAGAAAAAAAAAAGGAATGACTGTTTAAGAAAGAAAAATAGAGAAAGAAATGCCATGAATATTTCCACAAAGATTAAATAATGATAATATATACTGTTATTAACAACTAGTCATACAAGAAAAGAAACAGAGAACAACACTGTATAGTGGTGTGGCAGTCAGCGGCTAAGTGTGTTGAGCTATTCGGTTTTTTGTTATATTTCCTGAAATAATCATCGGATTTGGTTAAAATTTGTATGGGACTACTGCAAAAGCACACTTTTTCGATCAAAAAAAAAAAATTATCAAAATTGGTGGATTAATGTCAAAGATATTGCATGACATACAATAAAAAAAAATTCTGTTGAATTGTGAACCACATCCTTTTATGAAGTTGGTTAAAAAAGATGTTTTATGTAGTTTGAAAGCATACTGTTATTATTTATCATTTTTAACCAATCAGTTTAAAACATATTTTTCACTGTTTAATACTTCAAATAATCCTCTTCACTTTTTATATAACCTGAAAATATTAACCAAAAACTCATTAATAATCCCTTAATTTACATCATACAGCTTAAAATAGTTTATGATAAGATGTGAAAAACTGAAAAAAATTATTAAACTGTCGTACGGTACAAAAGTGACTATTTTCTTATTGTTTTTTAAATATTTATGAAGTGCAACTGATGACATAAACAAAACCAAAAATAAATGTATAAAATAGTTGTATAATAATTTTAAAAAGAAAAAAATTTGTAGATAAATTATAATTTGTAGATAAAAATTAATTACAGATTCAATATTAAAAATATTTATAATTAATTTCATCCATGTTTTATAGGAGTCCACTGTGAAGTAGACATTGCTGTGTGTAATAGTACAGAAGAGGCTCAGTGTCATAATGGTGCAGTTTGTGTTGAAGGCCCTGGTATGACATTTACATGTATCTGCACCCCAGGTAAGAGGAAAAAAACAATATTTTTAATTTATTTCATTACTTCTTTTATTCTCTATGTAATATTAAAATATAATAAAGCAATGCTCAAAAGGATATTTAGCAAAACTTACACATTTGAAATTAAGTAGTATTTCTTGATTTACATTACCACTCATATTTTTTTATTGCACCATAAAAAAATAAAATCATGTGTATGATTTTACTTCAGCAATTGTGATTGGTTACTCCAATTCTGTAGCTAAATTTAAATTTATTGCACTTTTATTATTTAATGTTGATTATGAAAATTTAATTCTTAAAATCTTTCAAATTCCAACTGAACTAAGGTACACAAAAAAATTTTGTTAAAATTTATAATTAATTTATAATTTTATTCTTTTTCATAGCTAAACTGGAAAAAAATCCAGTCTTTCTCAATGACTTTTATTTTTATCAAAATTACCGTGGCAATTTTTGCTAGATTGATGTAACCCACAATCAATTGATAAATGTAATAAAATAATATGTGGTTCATGGAAATTATTTTATTTACTAACAATAAAAAAACAGAAACTTTTTTATATTTTTTAACATAAATTTAAGAACTATTTCTTCTTCTTACTGAATTGTCCTCTCTCATTGGACCCTCTTTCTTTAGTGATACTTAATATTTTATATTGCACCATCTAACATTGGAACTCTCATACTACATCATTTTATACAAGATGATTTGTAAATAAAAACGTTGACTCATAAATAAATGATTCATTTTTGCCTTCATGATCAAAATGTCTTATTAATTAAGATTTTTTTCTTCAGATTTGATTTATTGTATAATGTTCCCAGCAACAATGTAAAGTGGGACCTTCTTATGCCTAATTTTTACTGACTAAAAATTATGGAGTTTTCTGATGGTTTATAGTGTTTAAAACTTTGTTTTCATTAGCATTAACATTTTAATTCAAAACTGCTAATGTGAGAATGAATACAAATGCTGACATTTTCAAGATTTTTATTAATAAATTTCATTAGTTAGTAATATTAATTGTCTTAGTGAGTAATAAAACATAAAAATGTTTAAAAAATTGTGTTTAATGAATAAAAGTAAGCTCAACATTTTATACATTATGAGAAAACTTTTGCCAGTATACAAGTGAATAATTTTAGGATTCTAATTTAGTATAATTAAGATAATTTATATAAACTGACATAATGATAAAGAATTATCTTTGTAATTTTATATTGGGTCTTTTCTTATCATGATTGAACATAGTTGTATAAAGTTCAGATATAATATTTTTTTTGAATTATGTATTTTTAAATTGATTGATGGTCTAAAAGAAAATAAAAACACTATTAGTTGATGTATAATTATCAACAACTGTGTCTCATTGTTATATAAAACATTTATATTTATATATTATTTTAATTTACAAATAAAAATGGTTCTGAAAATTTAGTGAATTTTAATTTCATTCATCTTATAGGACAATTCAGATTTATAAATACTTTAAAATTATTATTTATAATACTACTCCAGATTTGAATCCTGTACAGAACTGAAACATTTCATATGCAACAAACATTCTCTATCTTATTCCTATATACATTCCTTAATTTTGTCTGAAGAAATTCATCATCTATTACAAAAAATGGAAAAGAAACAGTTACATCAAAATTATCAATCATTAGAATATCAGTTTACTTATAGCTAATAAACATAATAAATTACACGAAGTTTCTACCAAACTTTCAAAATTTTCCATAAACTTTTTAAAATCATTACAACACAAGGAAATAATTCATATAATGAAAACAGAAAATGATTTCATAATTGAGTATTGTAATGCTCACTTTGTCAATATTTATATTAAATGTCACTCTTTAGATCTAACAACATTAGTTTCATATAGAAAAAATTAATTTGGAGAGCAGTCCAAATAAAAACTAGTCCTATTTATTTTTATTGCAACAACATACTGATTTCATTGGTAGGAGTGGTTGGAATTATCATGTAGTTCATTCAGTTGATAGAAAAAAGCAAAAAGTGATACTGGATAAGAGTTAATTAATAAAATAATATATATCTTATCTAATTATTTGTGTTTCCATCACATTCTGATCGGATATAACAAATAACTAATTTAAAAAAAAAAAGAAGAAATTACTCATTTATCAAAAAATATATAATACATTTAGATAACTGTGACCATAATTTTATTTTTAAAATATCAATATTATCACACTGAAACCAGCAATTTAAATTTTTGCTGAATTTATATTAGCAAAAATGATTATTGAAATATTGATTAATTAAAGTTGAAGCTAAATATAGAATAGTTTTTGTTCATAAATAAGATTTGTTTCTATCATTGCCTTGTTTAATTCAAGGCTGTAACATATGGGAGTATGTGTATGTTATATATAGGATGGAAGGGGAAACATTGCGATGAAGTTATAGACGAGTGTGCATCAGCCCCTTGCCAGAATGGAGCAGTCTGCATCGACATGCCAGCTGGCTATGCTTGTGCCTGTTTATTTGGTAATCCAGAATCCCAGTATTGAAATCTGTTTGATAATTTCACCAAACACAGCTTTTCCTTTTATAAAACTTTGATGCTCATCAGTTTTCATTCATGTCAGACTGTTAATAAGACAACAGATTTATTTAATTTCAAAAAAAGGAAAGAAATATGATGCATGATGCTTATTAGTAATTAAAACTAAGCAATAATGTATTTGTTTAATCTTTGTTAAGAATTTGAGTTAAGAAATTAACATTACTGAATTAATGTTACTGAATTCTGCATTTGCACAACTAATAAAAATTAAATTTCTGATATAAAAGTTGCTATTTTTTTAAAAACAGTTTCATTCTAGTATTAAGTTTTTACAAAACAGAACATTGTTCTTCTTGATGAGAAATATTTATGTTGATGAACACTGAGAATGCTCAATTCCAAAATTAAACAAGTCTGTTAGTTAAAAGCAGTAAGTTAGTTTTTTAAATTTCAGTTTTTAAAAAATGCAGTGTGTAAGCAAAACACAATATAAACAATGAAGTTTTATAATAGAATGAGTAATTTAATTTATTGTTTTTCACTAAATGTCTTAATCATTCTGTTGGTACCGTATGATGTAAGAAAAGGCACAATTATAGTTGCTTTTTCTGTGAGTAATAATGATTACTGCACTTCCTGTGGTGAGAGAATGAAGTTACACTTACAGGACTGAATATCACTTGTCTTTGGTATCAGCATGCTGATGTATTACAATATTTTCAGCACAGAATATACCCCTTTCCTTAAAACCTCTGGTTAATATTGTTAGAATGTTGCTGTTCTTGAGCACTGCTATGGTATTTTTGGAAATGACTAATGCTTCATGCCTCACCAAAATATCTAAATTCTGCCACTTTGTTGTGTAAAGGTAGGAAAATAACTGAAAGAACTTTCTTTAAAAAATCAGGATAATTATAATTTTTTCTGATTAGTAAAAATGATAGCATTTCTGAAGTATAATATTAACAATTTAATTGTAATTATTAACTGACTGAAAACACAAATTCAATCCAAATTTGCAAACTAATATATTCATGTAGACCTTCATATTATATGATTTGTATATATTCCACAACCGGTATAACATTTTAATAATGTTAATTGTTAATAAATTGTCCTTTAATTCAGTTGTGTAATTAAACTTCTATTTAAATAAGGATTGTTGAATTCAGTTATATTTACTACTAAGTCCAACCTAGTCAAATCTTAATGTTCACTTTTTCCTTGCTATCACTAAAACTAATTTTTGATTCTATTTTCTTAAATAAAGATGTTTCATTAATTAGGGGAAAATTTCAATTTAATTATAAAATAGCAATTATTATTCATAAAAGAAAAATAAACATAAATTTAGAGAACACATGATTTCTGTTCAAAAAGAATGTAAGGATCTGCAACAAAATTTACTTCACATATGATTTTTATTCATAATGTGATAATAGTAATTATTACCATTGGATAAATCTTTATCCCATTAACCAAATTCATCAATTAAATAAGAAAGAATAATTTAGAATTCCTAAACAACATACTCATAGGTAACACTCACATTTTTTTATATATTTGCAAATAGTACATTTTTTCTGTTTTACTGAATTCTACATTGCACAAATATTGCTATGTATATAGCACTATCTTGTATTATATTTTTGTTTTAAATTTATTTCACTGATAACTGATAAGTGCATTATTTATTTTTTAATTTTTACCAGAAAACTTTATTTTTGAATTTTGCTTTTGTGACATTGTTTGGTGTGCTTTAAGTACATATTTTTGGCTATTTTTAAAATCACTGTGTATAATATTCATACACAGCTATTTTTATTTGCTATGTAATAATTTGTTTAATTATTTTGTATTTTGTTACTGAGTGTTTTTCACTTAATCTACTTATATTAAAAATTTTACATAATAAATATATGTTTAAATTTGTTTTTTTTTTTTATGTACAATGATATAAAACAAAAGCCTTATATTTTAAAAACAGAAATAGATTATAAAGAGTAAAAAAATACAATTCATTTATAAAATAAATGAAAGTTTGAAATTAATGATGAATTAATTTTGTTGTAATTAGAAATATGAAGACAGCTTTTTAAATTGATTTTATTCAGCACATTTTTTTCTTAGTTGGTATATTTTTTTAAAGGTTTTCTGAAAATGTATTGCGGAAATAATATTTTGTACCATAATTTTAAATTTTATAAATGTTTAATAAGATTCTAAATGATAATATTTTCTTGTAATTTTTTAAATTATCAAAAATACTAACAAAATAAGAAAATATTTTTTTAAATACAAAATGAATCACAAAGAATTCACAAATTTTCAGGACATTTTTTACTGGTAAATATTAAGAAGAAAGTTCATATCAACACAAGTTCAGAAATGCTTTGATAGTGAGTGTTGGCTAGGGAAAAATTTCTTTAAATAGAATTAAATTAAATTAGATTCTAGAACTGTACTTTTAATAGTTTTTGAGAAATCTTGGATAGCCTAAAAACAAAATATTGAGGTCAAAACCACAGTATTTTAATTTTGTATAAAATAACTTTGTTGAATGAGTAGTAATGAATAATAAATGAGTATATATTAAACATAATAATGTTAAACAAAACTTGCAGAGAAATTGATCCTAAGTAAAATGGCATACAAACTAAAGACAGACGTAAAAATCTCAAAAAAATATTAAAAACATTACATATAAAAATATATGACAGATTTTAACTAGGTATTAAAACAAAAGTTTTTAATATTACAAGAACAAAATAATTAAATTTTAGAAAAAATTAACTTAAAAATTTTAACATTTAGTTTGTGTGGACTTTTTCATACCACCTTACTCAGGATCAAACTCTATACAAGTTTTGTTTAAAACCTTTCTGCTTCTATTACCCATTTAACAGAGCTTTTTGATTCAAATATAAAATATGTGTTTTTTAGTTTTGTCTTTTACCCTAGATTATTCAAAAACTGTTAAAAATACTGTTCCAGGACTTATTATTTTCACTTGAAATTTTCTATGAAACCACTAAATTTAGCTCTTAATATGGATTCTAAGAATTACAGTCTATCATAATTATGTGGAAGGCGCAAAAATCAGGATAAAATCTTCCTCTCACTGACACTCACTAATGAAGTGTTTCCAGACCATGTTTATACGAACTTTCCTTTTTATTTTCACCACTAGAACATGTCCTGAAATTTTTTACTTTCTTCATGACTCACTCTATGTAACAATGAAATCTTTAAAAGCCATTTAGTGCAAATATCACATTCCCATAAAATTATTATGTTTATTTTTGTCAGTAATATATTTTAATATTGCTTTAATATTTTTTTTTAAATAAATTTCCTTGTTAATATAAATTGTGATGATTGTTCTAAGTTTAAACATTTAGTTAATTTACATGTCCTACAACTATTAATGATTTTATTGTCTCCACTATTAATAACACATAACAAGCAGAATACAAGATTAAAAAAATTCAATTTCCTGGTTAATTTTATAAAAATCTTATTTGTGAAGATATTTTTCAAAATTGTGTTCCTGATCTTTGCTGAAAATACTTATACTATTTAAACATCTTTTAACACAAACAAAGTTATAATTGAAAAATATACGTAACATACCATAATCTATTTAATATACGGGTGTATCAAAACTGCACAGCAATCTCTTAGAAACGGATTCTATATCTAAAAATAAGAAAAAAGTTTCCAATAAACATATGCCTGAAAACGTTTTAGAAAAACTAGAAAATTGCCTAGAAAAGTGCAATTCTCGTCTTCTATTTTTTGCGTTTTTTACCATTTTTCTCGAAAGTCGCAAAGAATACAGTGTTGGGACTAATTTTATTGAAACTTACCATTTTTATGCTGTTAATAAAATTCTCTTAGTAAGAATTAATTTTTAAAGTCCTCCCTAAATTCAAGCAATGTTCATAATGCATTGGTTTTTCTACAGAAAGGTATATACTAATCTGCTCCTTAATATTGCCTGTCCCAGTCTTTCTTGTGGCTGTGATATGTATAAAGTACCTGTAATGTAAGAGGTTTCTGCCAGACTTGCTTTCTCCATGGCTACATAGGATGTCTAAAAAGTTCCCAAAAAAATACAGATTCCTAAAAATAGAGATTTAAAGATAAATGAATTTACTCATATCAGACCTCTTTTTAGAACCCTTTTCTAGTTATACATTCGCTGTAGCGCCGGTAGAGCCCGTCAACCGCTCTGGAGAAATTACTTTGGGGGATCGCCTTCAACTGCTCGGTACAAGATCTTTGGATGGAATGTCGTCAAAAAAACAGCCTTTCATCTTCAACTTGAGTTTTGGAAACAGAAAACAGTCTGCTGGAGCCAACTCCAGTGAACAGGGCGGGTGGGATAAAACGGTGATTTGATTTACGGCGTAATAACGTGTTAAAACTGTCGTTATGTGTGCCGGGACATTGTCGTGTAACTGAATCCAACTGCCCGGATCCCGGTCTCGGGCCGGATTCGACGAACGCGACGCATCAGGCGTTTCTTTACCGAGGTTTATTTCTTCTGTTATGGCTCGAAGGGTAAGATAAGATTGTTCGGGCAGGAGTGCGTGCACTTTCGCGAAGTTTTTGACATGAACAGCTGTTGGTGGCCTCCCGCTTCGTTCGTCGTCATCCAACGTTTTATCTATTTAAACCGCTTCCAATACGTGTATGTTGTATTGCAAGATGCGGCTTCATTACCGAATGCTGTATCATAGAATAAGTTTCAACGAAAGATTTTTGAAGTCGAACACAAAATTTTACCGCGCTTCCCTGTTCTATGTCGCGAGCTAGCACAAGGTCACGTGGACACAACACAAGGTCACATGGAGCCGAACAAAACTCGAGACTGTAGTGACGAACGTGATGGAATTTTATGCACACTCGTCAAATATCGTACTACATAGTTCTTTGATTGTCCGAAAGATGGTGCTACTTGCATCGATTTGAGAAATTTAGTACGAGAACTTTTCAGACCTCTGTGTATGTGGTGAACAGTATGAAATTGTCACTTGCTGGACCGAATATTACTTACATTTAGATGGGCTTTGCACATTGATTTTCAATATTATTAATTGTTTCTAATTGCGTTATTATAAAAAGGTAACAGGAAACCATTTTATTCCTCATTTCCCCCAGTAACCCAAACATGGAATTGTTGTTGTTCTTAAATTTGACTAAGTAAATTTTTGGGAGTAACTTATGGCTCATGACAGGTTACCTATAACTGTTAATGTTATGGAACTTAATAACCGTAATAAACATACTTCATTAATAATTAATTAGAATAATATTCTATTAATTCAAATAACATTAAAACAATCATCACATGTATTATATTATATATTATAAATATGTTTTAATTATAATTCTGATTTTTTAAATATTTTGATTTTTATTATTAACAAACGCAATTGTTTTTCAAACTTTTAAGTAGATAAAAATTAATGTTATTGTTATGATGAAGAAAGTAATCTTTTTATAAGAAAATCCAAAAAAATGTTATCATTACTGTTACTTAATAATAACAATTATTTATATTTTCTACAATTCTATTTATTTTATTTGAACTAACCCAGCAAAATTTCATTTGTAGAAAAACTTAGGAATGGAATATGGGATTAAAATTGGACTTGAACTAAACTAACTTCATTAGTTCACTTGTGAATTGTAAAATACTATTTCATCACAATATAATGTGATCTAATTTAATTTTTGAAAATAATCTAACTTTAATATTGTTTTTAGGATTCACAGGTCACAACTGTGATACAGAACTTCAATTGTGTGAAATGAGTCCATGTGAAAACAATGCTTTATGCTTAAATGAGGATGGAATGAGTATATGTTACTGTGTCCCAGACTATCATGGAGACCGCTGTCAGTTTCAGTATGATGAATGCCAATTGGGACCAAGGTAGATAAAAATTTAAAAGAAATGTGCATTACATAAGTTTTTCATAATTTAAAAAAGATTTAATATCGCAATAAAAATGTATGTTCATGTCTTCAGCTGTGTTTTATATAATCAACAATTCAATAAAAATAATGCTCTTCTCATTTAACAACTAGGATATTCAGTGGTTGTCAACATGATAATTAATGCATTTATTTGAAATATACAAATTTATTTCTCCAATATTTTCATTCTGTTTGTGTTGTCTTCAACATAAGGATAAATATAACGATCATCCGTACAGTTTTTTTTTGTCAAATCAACAAAAATTATTACATAATTGATAACCAATTATTAAATAATAATACAGCATATAATTTGTCAGAAATTTTAAAGCTAAAATTAATATGGTTTGTACAAACCATATTTATAGTCTTTCTTATAATACTGACATATAAAAAATACATCAGGTATGAGAGAAAAATAACCTGCTGAAAAAAAAAGCTGCTCTCTCTGATATAATGGTAAGGTAATCAAAAATTAAGATGTCACTAGTAGGACTAAATTTCATATGATTTTTTATGGATTCGATATCTCGTTTGTCACACTGTAATCAGCTGAGGCAAAATAAATAGGCAATATAAACTTTTCCCTAGTATTTCTAACATAGAGTATTCTTCTTGCTCTTGAGTGTGGTTATATAATTTTTATGAGTTAAATGTTTCATAACTACAATTTCTGATCTGACACATACAATACATAAAGCCAATGTTTTACAAATATTGTTTATTATTACCACAACTAGTTAAGATATTATTTTTGCTTATTAAATAAATTATTACCCAGGTATTCATAGTAATCATCTCTTAGAATTATTGTAAACAGTGATAAATTAAGACGTTTCATAACTTAAGGCAATATTCTCATCACTACCTTCAATCAGTTTAATATTAAAAAAACAAAAGTGTACTAATATAAATTTTATAATGTAAAAAAATGAAATTAATTTATGTATAATTTTCTAGTAGCTTATATTTTTACAAATTCCAGTGATGAATTAATATGTTAAAAATATCAATATATTTTCCTTTGAATGTCTGAATATTTTAATTTTCTCATCTTGGTATCTTAGTAATTTAATGAGATTATAAAAATGAATATCCTCAAAGTAATAATTAATTAAAATTCACCTTCTAAATTTCTGAAAATATGCTTTCAGATCTTTTCAGAACTATAATGCAGTTACTTCCCCATTAGTATTCAACACATTTAAAAATGATTAGTAATTAATTATTTTAAAGAAGTTAAACTTGATTTCATCATGTTGATGTACTGTATAAATTATTTGTATTTCCAATAAGCAATCATATAATAATATATATTCGTTTAAAATGATCTAGAGTAGAACTAGATAAGTAGAACAGTCCAAATTTTGTAATAGAGAAGGTTTATGTAAGTAGGTATTCTTTGCTAACTATCATATATTTGATAACTATTATATTTAAAGTGACCACTCAGTAATTTAGATGACATTTACTTTTATAAAATATTTCTTGTAAAACTTTCCAGCAAATTTATTACCATAAATGAAATACTTTATAGCGATGGTTACTATCAGTAACTTACTGATAGTATATACTTATACTATTAGTAAAGTTTTTATAATTCTTCATAGAGATAACTTTTTTCTACCAATTTAGTGGATCATAAAGTAATTATCACACGTATTATTAAAATTTATTGAATAAAACATTTATTTAGATATCATAATGGTATATAATTTTGAACAAGAAATTTTGATATTTTTAAGCAGATATTTAATTATAAAAAATATAAAAGGGATCGTTACATAACCAAATAATTCTTTATTAAATTTTTTAGATGTTGGAATGGTGGAACCTGCATTGATGGAGTGGATAATTATACATGTTCATGTCCGCCAAGGCTTACTGGACGCCACTGTGAATGTTTAATTTTGGATGATGACCAATTAGATTGTACATACACATTGACCACAACAGAGCTTCCATTTACTACCATTCATTATGTTAAATCAACCACAGAAAGTTCATTAGGAAATAAAACATTATTTACTCATTTCTTTATTACAACAGAAGTCCCTGAAACGTATGTGCCAACAACTTTAGAATCAACCTTAGATTTAACATCTGAGATAATATCAAAACCAATCACTGAAGAATCTTCTTCGGAGGTTACTAAAATTGTTGAAACCACTCCTACTACTGAATTACAATCAACAAGTGTTAAACATGTTACTGACATGACAACAGAACATTTTACAACAGATTTATTTTATAACACTACAACAGCTACCACTGAAACTGATTTAGTAGGTACAACATTATTTCCATCTTCAATAAAACCCCAGTTTTCAACTGACAAAGGAGTGACAGAATCTCGAATACCAATAGATATCACAGAAATACCTTTCCCAGGAAAGACAGATACTGTTACTACTACTGAATCTGAATACACACAAATTAAAACAGAATATGAATTTACAACTATAAGTGAAAAAGCAAGTACTTTTTTCACAGAATTACCTGTTACAACATCCATACCAGAAAGTTCTCCAATACCATCAGTGCAAACTGACAAGATGACAATCCATTCAATAGCAACTGAAACCACCAAAGAATTAACAACTAAAATATTTGTGACTGAATCAGAACATCCTATGATTCCAAGTCTCATGACAGTTCCTATAGAAACAAGTACTCCATCAGAATCAACTATTGAATATTCTACATCAAAATTTTTCACTGAAATTCCCTTACCTGAAATATCAACAGATTATTATTCACCTACAACAATTACTGAATCTGAAACTGAAACTGTGACCAAAGTGCATTTTGACTGTTCAAAACTTCCTTGTTTAAATGGAGGAAAATGTGTTGTTGAAAAAGGCATTCCCAAGGTAAGTAAATAAATTTAATTCAAAATTACTACAAATATTATTAATAAAATTAATAAACTGTTTATTACTATAATACAAAACCAGCAAAGAAGTTTCGAGGAATTTCGCTAAAGATATCCTCTAGGCAATAGGCATCTAGCCCAGTTATTAATAGATTGGAATATCTTTAGATGGGATGGGAGTATTACGTAACTATATATTACTGATCAATGATTTTGGACTGATCTTTCAAGTACATACTGTTACAAATTTTTTTTCTTCAATTATTTACTAGCTACCTGAAAAAGCAGGTCCTTAATTCTTTAAGGAAAATCTTGCTGTAACAATTTTTCTGTTAGTGATGCAGGAAAATTTAGTTCATATTTTAAAATATATTCTTTGCTTTAATGGTGTGAGGTTCACTGATTTGCAGTAATCTGGCTTTTGTTAATTTGTTGAATAACCAAAAAGAAGAAATAGTCTTTATGGAAGAAAACTGTTTATTTAGCATATAAAAATTGCATACATTTTATAACTATTTTGAAATGCTAGAAAAGTAAAGTTAAATTTTTTTTTAGTTTTCTACTGATTTTTTTTGTATTATTCATTGCAGAAGTCAGCAAAAAGAATGTAAAAATATTCTTTTGGTGCATATCACTACAACTACTTTCAAATACAATATGCATTAGTTTGTGCTTTAATGTATACAGTTACGATTTCTTTCTTATCTCTGTTTACATGAATTTACACATCTTTTCAGAAAGAAAATATAAAAATACTTACCATTGCATTAATACTTACTTAATCATTGTAATAACTCATAATCAGATATACTCTTTAAATTGCACTTACAGTTTGTTTGGTCATGTTCTGATAAACTTCACCTTTCAGCATACAGCCCTGAGCAGAATGTCTTCGTACAGATGTAATGTATGGTACTGCATTCATGTTTTAACAGGCACAATAAGCAAATTTTATTAATTAGGGCATTTATAGGGATTATTATTTTGATCATTTTTTTACTTTATTCTGTGTAATTACATCTACAATAAAATTAAACTGATAGACAAAAAACATTTTTAATGCTTTCTAAGTGATACCATTTCTTGAATCACTTTTCTGCATACATTACAGATCTGTACATACAATTTTTTTATCACCCTTAGTTTTAAATAAATTACACTTCAAAAAAAATTAAGCTAAAATATAGTTAAAATCTGTAAAATTTATAATTTTGCATGGCCATACCTGAGTTAAAAAGCTTTTGCTGATGCTTTTCTTTTATAAATAGCCTGAGGCACATCCCGAATTAATGTCCAACAGTAATTGGCTGGCACGTTAGTATTCCATTTCCCTTTACAGCAGCTTTCCATCACTGACGAAATGACTTGGTGAAAACGTTCACCATGTTCATCACTTATGTCTCTGAGGTTGTCAGAGAAAAAATGCAGATATGAGTGAAAGAAATGTATTTTCAAAGATATATTGCATCCCACGGCTCTGTATGAAGTAAGAAGTTGATTAATATTGTGGTAATTGTCAGATTTTTATTTGCCGAGAAAAGTTTTGCAAATGTCTTTAAATGAAGTCGAAGCTGCACTTTCTACATTATTTAACATTAAGTTAAATACATCATCTTTGACCAAATCTCTTATTTGAAGACCAACAAATATTCCTCCTTTAATTGTTTCTTCACTTACATTCAGAAATTTCTGCCTGGTGTACAAAAACCCAGAACTATCCTTCTTCATTGCTTTTACTAAATTTTTCATTAGTTCTAGCTTGATATGGCGAGAAGGTAAAAAACTTTTTTTTTGAGTTCAACTAATGGCTCATGAATAATTTTTTTCCCCACTTGGAGTTAAGTTATTTTGTTTCTTCCAATGTTTGGTAACATAATGTTTATCCTTAGCTCGGCTGTCCCATTTGCAAAGAAAATATATGTACTTAGTATAGCCTAACTGCATTCTTAACAAAATACCTATAGGTTTCAAATCACCACATATGTTCCAACTATTTTATTTATAATTTATTTTTTCAATTTATAATTTATTTTATAATTTATAATTTTATATTTATAATTTATTTTTTCATACAATGTCATGAAAGACATTGTATGAAAAATTTCATACATTGTATGTCTCTTTCAAATTAATACCACAAGAAATTGGTATCAAAGAATATTTGTTACCGTTTTGTTGTAGAACCACTTTTAAACTATACTTGGGCAAATCAATGAAAAGGCGCTTGTCCTCAGGTTTATGAACTTGTCCTTAGTATAGACCGCAGTATACACTCATCAATATTTGTGCAATAAACTAAATTATTTTCATTGATAAACTACTGAGAAAATTCTTTTTATCAGCTTTAAAAGCCAGAAATGTATGTATTTTTTTAAGTAAATTCCAACTTTGCAGTCTTGATCCTATAAGTTTAGCTTGATTTTTTGATAAATTTAAATCCCTAACCAAGTCATTTAATTCACCTTGTGACATAAGATGTGGCTTATTAGAAGATAATTCAAAATCAAAATCATTGTTGTGTTCATCAGTACTGCCTGATTATTCACAACTACTGTCAAAACATACTTTCACAGGGAGCTCAGGAACTGGAATAATTTCACTGTAAGGTACAGGCTTGATTGCAGATTGCAATGAAGGATATTTTACAGTAAGTTTAGAAATTCCAGATACAGTTGTTAAACAAAAGTAACAATCAGTTACATGATCCTTTGCTTAATGCTCAACCATATGTATACCAAATGGCAAAGCCTTCCATGTATCTTTCAGCCATCCTCTTAAATATAGAGAAAAATTAGTGCATGCTATATGAGGAGCCAATGTCTTATCCTGATCACCAATTTTACACTGAAAGTACAAATGATATGCTTTTTTAATTAAAGATGTAATAGTTTTTCTGTTTAATTTTACATTAAACTCACCACATATATAAAAATAGGTATCCGTTATCATTTACACAATTTCATGGTATTATGACACAGTACTGTTAACAAACATAAGACATAAGACATTGCATGTTTTGACCTGCACAGACATGATTAATCTTGTCCATGAAGGCTCACTCTTCAGTATTAGATATGTCATAAAATGTAACTATGATATGATTTCATCCTTTGTCTAGTATTGTTTATTTATAGCTTACAAATTATGTTAACAAAGTTAAACAATAAAAAATGAGGTATCAAAATTCAATATAGGAGCTTAAAATGCTAACTATACGTTGAAGTATGAAAAAGTCCTTTAATTAGAATTTAGAACTTTTTCAAACATTTTTTCAAATTTTTCATAGACTGAATCAATACTAACTGTTTATTATGACTCATTCATTCAAGGAAAAATAGATTTATCAGAGTAATATAATTAAATTGTATTATAATGACATAAATTGCCTTGATAATGACATCATAATTGATATAATCATTTCTATCACTACATTTTACTATGTAAATGTCTAGATTAGAGAATAAGTTTTGTTCTGAGTTTCATGCAAAAATATCATTACAAGTTTTGTCTTTTTTTTTTATTCCTACTCTTGTTTGAGACAGTTGTGTATTATTTTTGTTGTGCTTCATAATTTTTCTTTTGTATGTATTGTTAGTAATTTACATATAAAAACTTTGTTATTATAAATCATCCTAACAATTTTTGCAGTATATGATGAATTAACTTTTAAATCTCATAGAAGAAATATTATTCCTTTGATTAAATAATCATATGAACTCTAAAATGTAAAATAACAGAAATGGACAAGTCTTGGGTCCCTTATATCTGTCATAATTCTTGCATAACTTAATAAGCAGCTGGCTAAGTGGCAAGCTATAACATTTGGCTTTTTCTGTTCCTATGGTACGGAGAGCGCCTAACAAACCACTAGACAGACTGTTATTTCTGTATTACAAAAATTAAAGACATCACAAGTAAATTCAAGCAATCTTTTGTATATTCTAGTCTTTCTTCAACCACAACATCTACTATACTTTGAAGAAATGTTACCTGTTCCAGTTCCTCCAGAAAAAATTGAATTAAAAAAATAACTTTGATGATGAAGAATGCTATGTGACTTAGGAAATAATGAAATAAAATGGTGAGCACTGAATCTCACACAATTGCTCAAGCAGAATTTAATGATTTTGTTCATGATCTTAACTTGTTAAAAATGCAGATTTACTGGCTTCAAGGTTAAAAGGCTGAAAGCCAAAATCAAAATGGAACTAAATTATGTTTTTTTCATGTTATTCAGCAAGAATAAGATGATAGTTATTTTATTAGGATGGCTCAATTATCTTAAATACTATTTTTTCTTATGTAAGAGAAACAATAGATACAAGAAATACTATTACATTAAAAGAGAGTGGCGAAATAGAGAAGCACTCAGATCTGGACAGAAAAATTATTGTCAAGTTTTTGTAAATCCAAAGAATGTGAGTCTTTCACAGTTATACTAAACTTAGTTTGATGAAAAATTTGTCAAAGCAGTGGAATATAATACTCAAGATTATTAAAAGAAGAAAAATTTGTTGTACTAGGATGTATAAGCTAATGAAAGAATTCAAATTTTGAGAGTAGTATAAATGAATCTGAGAAAACACCATAGGTATAATTTCAAAAGTTAAATCATTCTGGGTAAAAAAAAAAGTTGAAAACTATGTACAACTGGTGAGTTCTTCATTACTGGGATGCAATATGTCTCTAAAAATACATATATTAGGTTTACTTCTGTACTTTTTTCCAACTAATCCTGAATGTGAGTGGTGAAGACTATGATAGAAACCTGCTTACCAGAGCAAATGGAGGTTGAATAAAAAATATTATCAAACACATTTTATTGAATTCATGTAACAGAAAAAACATTTCTCTTGTAGAACAATGTACAAATAATTATTATAGTTTTGTGGTAGTAAAATACTTACACAGTGACTTTTTTATTCTTTCTTATCTTCTGAACAATGTTCTCACTTTACTCAGTATTTAAGACCTACTTTACAGACAAGCCAAATAAACATTCCATACATCATTATATAGTAATTTTTTTATACTCAGCATTAAAAACAGTAGCCCCATAAAATGCTTCATCACTCATTTTCATGAGTGAATACTAGGTAAACCAAAAGCAGTCTGTTAAAATTAGCTAACAGTAGTAAATCAAATTTAAAATAAAAAATTAAAATTGAATTTAATAATACAAAAAAAAAATTATGAAAATGAAGAATTCACATTAGTATATAAATCCTTGAAAAAAATAATGTATAGAACTAAAGAATCTCAAGTATTCTGAATATGGATATCTATAATGAAGAATTAAATATGAATTACTATAGAGTTATACTTTAGTTATTCTTAACTGGGTTTGAATGCCCATGTTATCTTTTAAAGTCAATTAGCTAATTCATCAAATATGTATAATAACAAATGCAAGATGTAGTTTGTAAGATATATAGGAAAAATCAAGAAAACTAGAAGCTAGTATAGAATGCTACATGAGATAAACTGTGAGTTAGTAGACAGACAATGAGGTGAGATAACCCACCGGGTTGGTCTAGTGGTTAACGCGACATCGCAAATCTGCTGATTTCGAAGTCGACAGTTCTAAGGTTCAAATCCTAGTAAAGATAAAAATTTTTATACGGATTTGAATACTAGATCATGGATAC